>VZTA01016285.1:72283-181529 GCA_013398855.1 Mohoua ochrocephala | reverse complement strand
CGCGGGCTGCGAGCCCCGGGCTGCTGCGCCTCCGGGAGAAGCGGGTTGAAAAGTTGGTTCTTCCCAGCCAGAAACTTTCTCCCTGCGTGCGCATGCCCGGAGTGCGGTGGGAGGTTGAGGGGGGAGCTGGGAGGGGGGGTTGAAATAAGGAGGAGGCAGGAGGGAAGGGATCGGTTCAGTCTGAGCGCGACTGCTCTCGGGCGCGTTCGCACTCCAGCGCACGCAGCCGGCTCCGGGAGCAGGAGCTGGGAGAGCACCTCCGGCCCCGCCGGCCGGAGCACCTGGACACCTGGCCCCGCTCGGATCTGCCTGTACCCGCTGGAGGAGCAGTGGGGTGGGTGGGGTGAGCTGTGCCCCCCAGGGCCAGCACAGACACTGACCTAGCCCAACCTCCTTTTTTTTTTTTTTTCTTTTTTTTTTTCCCTATTTTTTTTCCATTATTTTATTTTACCAGCTCAAATTTAGCCCAGGATCTTTTAACTGCTGCCAGCGGTGGAGCACAGATCGGGATTAGGTAAATAAAAAGAACAACTAATTCTGTTTAGTTTTTGTTTTGCCAAGCCTCGGGGGTTGGGGATATCGATTCAAACACTTCCTTTACTCTACCTCCTTTCTTTCTTTGCCCGCATCCCCTCCCACCATCCCCTGGATGGTGCAGAAGCGTGGAAATTGTGGTGCACGTGAGGAGGACTGTTCTCTTTGGGGCGGGCGGAGGGCTGGGGTAAGCCTTCACATGGGTCTCGGATATTTTGATGCTATTTAAAGATTTGTCCTCCCCTTTCAAAGTTGTGTCTCCCCCCTTGCGGAGAAACAGTGTTTCTAACCCGAGCTAAAAATGACACATACGAGCAAAACAGAAGCCTGCATGTCCTTTACGGACTTGAACTTCCAGCTTTCCTCCTTTCTATTATTGGCTTTTCTTTCCTCTTCTTTCTCTTCTTTATTTATTTCTGCGAGGTTTCTTCTTTCTTTTTTTTTTTTTTCCTTTTCCTTTTTTTGCTGCAACTCCAGTGTTTTAGGATCCGAAAAGCCTTCTCTGTTTTCTCCCAAGACCGTAACAGAAATGAACCTGATGTTTGTATTTGTCTGAGTGGATCGAAACAAGTTCAGCGCAGGAGAGACTAAGCTTCTCTCGAGGCCGAGCCTATAAAGTGTCAGTGCAAAGCCGAGGATTAGGGTATGGTTGTTACAGTTGGCTTTTGGGAGGGAAACTATAAAAATAGAGCATTTTGGAGATTATCGTAGCCCCGCAGGAATTGTTCGATAAATCGCGAGCCAGGCAGGAGGGTGAGGGTCGAGTCTCGGACAGGTGCACAGTAGGTCCGGTTCAGTAAGTCCGGAGTCAGCTGAGAAAGAGGCCCTACCCCTAAGGCGGCGCCGGCCCCGAGGCCCCGGGGCTGCAGCTCCGCTGCGGAGCGGGGCTGCGGACGGCCGCGCCCGGGGATGCGCTCCCTGCCCTGCCTGCCCCCGGGGCTGTCACTGCAAAGCTTTGCCCCCCACCCGCGGCTGTGCCTGCTGTGACCGTGGGAAGCGAGGAGTACAGAGGCAAGAAATCCTCCCTGTGGCCGGGAGAGAAGAAGGGCGATTTATTCGCGTGCAGGGCAGGCACCCGGGATTTCTCTAGGGAGAAAGCGAGGGTGAATCTTGCGCTGGGGGCCTTTCAACGCCCGAGGGGATTTCAAAAGCACTCACACGATACCCCCAAACCTACCTAAAAACTTCTGCGGGGAGAAGGTGGAGAAGCCTGGCCCTGCGGCCCTGCGGCCGTCCCGCGGCACCCACCCACGCCCGCCGTGGGGCCGCGCTCCCGCCCGTGGCCTCGCAGCCGCTGTCCCTCCAGGGGCCGGACCCGGGGATCTTTGCTGTGCTGGATAAAGGCTGCCCCGGGCAGTGTAGCGATCGCTGGTGCACTCGGCGCCCGGATATTATTTATTATTATTATTATTTGAGAGACCAAAGCCTATCTTTTTCACCCGCGCTCGCAGTGGTGGTCTGGGGAGACTTGTCAACACCGATTTCGTGATAAAATGTGAATGATGATTTTATAAGGATTGAGCGGAGATATCCAAGGCACATGCTGACTGAGTCCTTCCAGTCCTCATTAATGTTAGCAATTAACTCTTTCACGCTCAATTAGCCCCGAATAAACCTGCTTTAATAGATTCTGCACACTTCATTAATACTTTGAATAAATCTGTGCTGAGCAATGCACTTTATTCCTCAAGAGCACCACACTCGAATAATGCGGAGCGAAAGGGCAGTTTTATTCCCTTTCCACTTAGTTTCCCAAACACAGATAACTTGTAAGCTCCATTTCCTCGCTTTAACTTTAGGAAGGCAAAATTTCATCCCCTCAAAGGGGACAAAATAAATAGGCGACCTGGTGGTGAAATGCTGCACACCGATGCGTGCAGTGGAAAGGACGTGGCTACCAGACTTGAAAAAAATCAGGCAAAACTGGGGAACTTTTTTTGACAGATGAACCTGATTGCTGTAGTTTGAGGTTCTCGCAAGAATGCATCATATTATGTCCGCTACTTTATCATGTTTGTAAAAATAAGCAACGTTCTCAGGGTAATTTACCTCCTCCATTCTTCCATGTGGAACTAATTAGCAAACCTCATTATTTATGAGTCAGGTATTTAATGTAACAAATATCCCTTTCAAAGGACACATCGGAAATTGATAATTCAATGTAGAAAGGAAAAATACCGACTAGCCACAAGATTACTTAAAAATCCATTTAATTTCGCCTCTTGCTATGCTACCAGCAGAAAGCCGGGTAGATTTTTTTTTTTTCTGGCATGTAGAGTTGGTAGAATTTAATCTGGAAGGTCAAGATTGCAGTGGTCTTAAAACAGTGGCAACTGGACAATAGCATTACCGTATCTTCACTCAGGACAAAGGGTAAGAAAGCTGGAGACAGATGTAGTCTTTCAAGTTTATGATCCTATTTTGCAGGGTAAATTTATCTTGGCATGAGTGGGTTTTGTTTCAGTCAGAACACAAGTGGTTTGTTCTTAATTACTCACCGAGCTACTTTGTGCTAAAAAAGAAAACCCCGCACAGTTTTATTGCAACGGGGGAATTCAAGCAGAGAACTTGCGGGGTCTTCTTCTGTAAAAAAAAAATAAAAAAAATAAAAAAGAAGACCTGATAACGATCTGTTTACATGAAGCAGAATTAAAGGTGGAGGTGACACCGAAATCAAAGAAACATTGATCTCTCTGCGGGCAAGCGGGAGACCAGAGAGTTACTACACTGTGAAACACATTCTCTTTGATGTCCCGAAGTGAGGGGACTTCTTTATGAAATATCCTGCTCTTCATCCATATTTTTGACTGTCCTGGTCGTACAGAGCAAAAGTATAGCTTACATTTCTGGAAGAGTGCCAATAAACTTGTAGTAACATGAACACTCTGCTCCCACCTCCTCTTTTCTTTTTATTTTCTTCCCCTGTCTTTTTTTTTTTTTTTTTTTTTTTCCCCTTTTTTTTTTTTTTTTTGCCCCTTGTTGTCTTTTGCTTTTTCATCCTTTTTAAAATTTCAATTTTTTTAAAGTTTAGCAGAGCTGCTCTAGCAAAAACCAAAAAACTGCGGGCACGATGGATGCTATTATGACCTGACTGTATTTCTCCTTGGTTTGTTCTTTATTGGGGAAATTGAAAGAGAATTTTTAAAATGTTTTCAAGTGAGAATTTACCCCTATTGACGCAGTAGATTTCTGCTTATATATTCCATATTAAGTGTTTTCTAAGGATACAAAGAAAGAAAGAGGGATAATCTTCATTTGCAATAGCAAATTTGCCTGTTTCATATTTGAGATATCTAGAGCTACCTAGACAGGAAAACAGACACGGGGCCATTGTGACAGACAGAAACAGACATTTTCAGGTACCCGGACGAGAGGACAAGAGTGGTTTATGTGTACTTTGTTCTCGGGGTCACCAGCTGAGGCATTTGTGCTGTGATGTGGACATGCTTACTGTATAGGCAGCACTAACTAAATAAAAGTATATCCCCAGTAGAGCAACAAAGCAGTCTGGTTGGTTCAACAGCCCTAAATANAAAAAAAAAAAAAATAGAAAGAGGGAAAAAAAGAGGAAAGGGAGGGGAATAGACAATATAATGTGTGCATTTTTCAATCAGTCACTATCCAAAATGCGTCCAATTGAAAAACAAAAAAATGTCACAATCTCTTATTCTGGGTCATTGAGGTGGAATTCCTCTAAGGTTGGAGTCTCTCTTCCTGCTGCTGATTTATGTAAAGCAGAGTGAAAGATGGGCCTGGAGTATAGAGCTGCTCAGAGTAAGCTTCTCCCTCTCGCACCCTCTCAGCCACAGCTCCTCTTTCCAGGCAACAGCACGCATATAAATCAGATTTGTTTCCCTGGTCTTTAGACCTCTTCCACCACCAGTTTCCACACCCCCAGACTTCCAGCTCAGAGGGACAATTCCTGCTCTGCTGTGCTTTGCTGCGTCCGTTTCTGCGAAGGGGCTTTACTCTTCACACGGGGGTGAACTCTAGTCCAAATACTGCGAGGACCCTGCCGGAGTCCCCTGTGGGGATCTTTTGGGGGAACCTGCCGTGACTCAGCAGGAACCCTGTAAGGATTTTATGAAGACCCTCTGTGGATCCTGTGGAAACTCTGCAGCAAACCTGTGGGGATTCTGGCAAAAAATAGCCCCAGTGAAGGCAAATCCCAGAGCTCTCTGAGGGGAAAGTGAGTGTAAGTTGAGGACTGTGGAGCAAGGAGGAGGCTCTCTGGGCTGGAGGGATGTGATGCTTCCAAAAGCCATGGGTGCTCTCTCACACTCACAAAGGGAGGAAGCTATGTCTCCACCAACAACCCTCGGGAGGCATCTCCTGCCAAATGATTGACAGCAGCTGGGGCTGAATTTTCAGACTGGGCCAGATGTGCCTCAATGCCGCTGCCTTGTAGCATTTTCCCCTCCACCTTGTGGGACGGGATGGATAGGGATCTGGCCCAGAAGAGAGGCTAGGGGCTTGGCAGGACCCTGAAACACAGACCAAAGTGGTGGCACCCAGCCCAGGGAGGGGCTGCGGCCCTGCAGCTGCTGGTCTGGGTGCCCCGTGGGAAGGGTCTCGCCAGCCCCAGTCTTTTTGCCTTTTGAAGGGTTTTAATTAAGCAATTGCCTAGATTAAAATGTGGGCTTGAAGCCAGACACTTCTCCCTGGGAAGAGTAAATGGCACTTCAGATTCGTCACCCACATTCAGCATTTTCCCATTTCTTTTTTGCAGTACACAAGAGGGAGGTCTTTGGCTGCTATTTTCCCCATAATGATTTTTTTCCCCCAAAATTATTTTCTCTTTTTGAATGAGGGAGAGCATGCAGTTCTGAGCATCCAAGTGCCTCCATCACCTCAGAGGCTTGGCTGAGGCCAGACCACAGGGAGCTGAGCAACCCCGGGGCAGCGAGCTCCGCACCCTTTCCTGCGTCGCCTCAAGAGTCAGGGCTAAGCGCAGTTTCTGCGGACGGATGTAGTGGGCAGTATCTCACTATTTTCTAAAGGCTGAGGTCACCCAGGAAGGGATTTTAAATTACTGGGACATGACCGAGATTTGTGGGCCAAAATGGCATCTCTTGGCTGTCCCTATGTAGAGGATCACGGGAAGTCTACATAGCAGGGGATGCTGCTGGGAAGTGAACGATTGCGGATGGAGTATATTTGTGTGCAAGAGAGAGGTGGGGAGAGGGGGAATCTGGGGATACGCTCACGGGAAAGACCTGGTCAGGCCTCTGCAAGTCCAAGGCAACCTCCTCCTGTGGCTTTCGAGAAGGATATTAATGAGGGGTGAGGTAAGAAATTCCCTCTGCTTTTGTTTTCATATAAATCTACCTCTCCCTCTTCCCCCTCCATCTTTATTTTCCAGGTATTTTCCTCTCCTGTTCCCAAGGTCCTCCTCCTGAGCGGCCACCATGGGAAGTAAAACCCTGCCGGCCCCAGTGCCTATCCATCCTTCCCTCCAGCTTACCAACTACTCCTTCCTGCAAGCATTCAACGGGCTGCCCGCTGTGCCCTCTGATCACCTCTCCAACCTCTACGGCTTCAGTGCCCTGCACGCCGTGCACCTGCACCAGTGGACTCTGGGCTACCCGGCCATGCATCTGCCCCGCTCCTCCTTCTCCAAGGTGCCCAGCGTCTCCAGCCTGGTGGATGCACGGTTCCAGCTGCCGACCTTCCCGCTCTTTCCACATGTCATCCAGCCCAAGCAAGAGGCTACCAACATGACCCTCAAAGCCAAACCTCGCTTTGACTTTGCCAACTTAGCAGTGGCTGCCACACAAGAGGACCACTCTAAACTGGGACAGGCAGACAGTCAGGGCTCACCTGCAGGGCTGGGGTCTTTGCTTGAGGTGACTAAACTCTCTCCAGAAAAGAAACCCACACGGGGAAGGTTACCATCCAAAACCAAGAAGGAGTTTGTGTGTAAATTCTGTGGCAGGCACTTCACCAAGTCCTACAACCTTTTGATCCATGAAAGAACCCACACCGATGAACGGCCCTACACATGTGACATTTGTCACAAGGCCTTCAGAAGACAGGATCACCTGAGGGATCACAGGTAACTATTTTTCTTCTCCCGTTCTTTTTCCTGTGTGTACTCGTATTCTCCCAGTTACCCTTCTACACTCAAGATTTTTATCAGAAATGTCAAGTACCCATCCAGCCAACAGTGTTCCCTCTAGTTTTTCCTCTGCCAAATGCTGGTGGAAGAGCCCAGGTAAATCACAGTGGAAGACATACCTCACTCACTCCATAGAAACAACTTTCTTTTTAAAATAGCCTCGTTTTTAGCTTCCACAGATGTTTTCACCCTCCATTTGCATCATCTTTTGTCCTCTGCCTCTATGATCATTCAGAAGCGTCATGAAGACATGCAGCCTGATGACTCCAAAGTAAGAGAGAAGCTCTTTATCCCTAAGAAAGGCACCCTATAACCCTCTGACGCCACCCCCCCTCTTGCCCACACACATACAGACAGTTGCCCAGGTGCTGCGCTCCAGCACTCTCAGTCTCAGCAGTAGGTGTAAGAAATCTCCAGCGTGTTCTCCCTCACGTAGCTCACTGATGAGTTTTGGCTGGTTATTTCTGACATCTCAATTGTTTTTCTCTCTCTAGATATATCCATTCTAAAGAAAAGCCTTTTAAGTGTCAAGAATGCGGGAAAGGATTTTGCCAGTCCAGAACACTAGCAGTCCACAAGACACTGCACACGCAAGTAAAGGAACTGAAACCTGCCAAACTTAAGTGTTGAATCTTCAACTTCTATGAACTTTTCCTCCCCTTCAGACTTTACACCAAAACTAGAGCAGAAACAAAACTTTCAGGACGGGAGCACTGGACTTTGTGCTTTGTTTTTGTTTCTACTTTAAAAAGGGCAAAATCCGCAACCCTTCAATCCCCCATCCAAGCAATTAACTTCCTGAGTCGTGGGTGAAAAGATTATTTTGCATTTAAAATATACACGAATGATACAAAAAAAATAAGATGACTTGTGTGGCTTTGATAAACTTTATGCCAAAAGGTGGTGCTCACGTGTCGGACAGGAATCTCTCTAAAACCAAACAAAAACCCACAAGACACCCCCGACCAATCCCCTCCTACCCCTCCAAAAAAAAAAAAACCCAAACCAAAATCGTAGCTTCCAAAAGTATTACTTAAGAAAATCCAAACTCTTATTTTATACTTATTTTTTGACTGTATAAAGCTTCTTATTTTTACACTTCAGGAAATACAGAAAATTCCAGAAGACGATTAAGAACTGAAACGGTGGTTTTTCATCACAGCACCATTAAGACAAGGAGAGGGGCAACTTGCAAATCTCATTTGCTAGTTTGTTTTCAGAAAAGGAGAAGAAAATTAATGTTTGGAAATGACCTAAGTCTCTCGAGAGGGGCGTCCTGTCATGCGTTAGAGAACGCATCGAGATCTCAGACCCACGGGTTCCTGGTGTTGGGACAGATCAGTGTTCATGGGACAGAGACCTTTTTTATTACTCTGTGGTCTAGTGTGCTGTGAGGAAGTTTGTAACTTCTGGACTTATTTAAAAAACCCAGAGGAAAGAAAGATAGCAATACGTCAAACTGACGGCATGCACAACGTGGTTTTAGTGGTACTTTAAAGTCTTCGCGTGTCCTGGTGTGAGAGAACAAATCTTGATTTGAGAGCGTATTTTTTTAAATGCTGGCTTTCTGAACAGTGTATTCAAATTAAGAGACATTCCAATAAGTTCTGTTTATTAAAAAAAAAAAAAAGTTGTATGGCTGTTTGGCACTTTATGCTGATTATTGGTAATTGACATTTATCACTGGATTGTGTGTGGTTTTTAAGTATTAAAATAAATTGTTATTTTACAGGCAAGTCTGCATGGACTACACATGTGTTCATTTGGTTTCTGATCTCTTCCCTGGTAAACCCTCTTTTTCAATATTCAGAACCTAATTAATTTTTGATTTTTTTTTCTTAGTTATTTCCTTAGTGGTTGTTTCTACCAGTCTTGGAAAGTCTGGATCTTTTTTCTATGCATTAATTTTCCCCTTCCTCATTTTCTTCCCTTTTTTTTTTTTTTTTTTTTTTTTTTTTTTTTTTTTTTTTTTTTTAAGGCTGACAAAAGTAAACAGATCAGCAGAGAGTCAAATAATTTTGCTGCTAGTGAGGAAAAAAAATCGTCTTGGGCAACTAAGTCGTGGATATTAGCTGATAAGATTAGGTGTCAGAAGTGTTATAAAACAAATCAGATGAGTAATGGGTGAACTGTTGCTGCTCTCGGAGCCCGGAGGCGCTGCGGGGAGAGCCGCCTTCGCACCCCCATCCCTGCGTTTGTCAGGAGTGGGCATTTTTCAGTCACATCTTCGGCCGGTTCCGCGCTGATTGGGGCGGCCTTTGATTCCCGGCAGCTGTCTTAGATCAGAGATGTTTATTCCACTGCGAAAACTCTTTGGATCGAGACGGGGGAGAGAGCTCAGTGCTGGGGCATCTGCTTGAGCCTTTGAAGCGCCTCTTGCCGCCGTCCTTTCTCGTCCCTCGGCAAACCCTAAACCTTCTTCCTCCCGTCACGAGTCAGTGCCCCCGCGATAAGAGAAGCCTCCTTTTTTGCAATTTAGCGATGCGGCAGAGGTGACCTCGGAGCTGCCCAGCGGGTGCTGCGAGGCGGCGGCGCGGATGCTCGGCCGGGGCGCGGATGCTCACCGACGCCAGCCGCTCGGTCCAGTGCGGCTCCTTTCCCCTTCCCCCCTGCCGCTTTTAGTAATTATTTCTTTATTTGGTCAAAGAATCCTGTCAACGACAGGGAAAAAGTTGCGGTTGTAACTCATTTAATGTAAGGGGAGGAGGGAGAAACCTCTTTCCCCCTCTTATTTATTGGACACCCATTCGAGCGCACCGTAACTAATGAAAAGGCACTTACAGGACGGGCTGCGGACCCACCTCCAACGTGGGAAAGCCCTCGGGGAGGTCGGGATGCGAAGTGCCGCCTGCGCCTGCATCCAGCTCCGGAGGCTGGCAGCATGGGCAGAGTTTGAAGCCGGCTTGCTTTGGCTTTGCTTCCCACCCGCCGCTCGCTGCCCACACCGCGCGAAGACTTTTGGTTTTGGCATCTGAAAAAAGGCGTCTGAAAAGCAGCAAGTGAGGGGTGCGGGGTGAAGTCCGCAGGAACCAGCAGGCAGCCCGGGCCGGCCCTGCGCGGGAGGAGGGCGGGACAAGCGCGGAGCCCTGCGCGCCGCTCCGCCGGCATCTCTCTCATGCACGGAGGCCGGCTGGAGCGAGAAGCATCCATCCCTTCGCGGCGCTGGCCGGGCCGGGATGTTTGTTTGGCAGCTTTTCTCGGAGGCAATTTGAAGGTGTCGTCTCCCCCGCCTTTTCCCGGTCCTCCGTGGGGGTTAAGAGGGATTGCTTTGCGCAAACCGCTCAGGAGCGGCCGCCTTTCCCCGGCGTGGGTCGCTGCCCCGGAGCGCTCCATGGGACACGCCAGCCGCCCCCGGCCTGCCCCGCCGCAGGGCCAGGGCACCGCATCGCGCCTTGCAGAGCGCGCACCAGCAGCCCCGAGCGCTGACACGGCGTTAAGGGGAAGCCTGAAGGCTGGGTGGTTCATCCTCCTCTATGCGCTTCTAAACGGAGATTCAGAGAGAAAATCCCCGATGAACTTCCCCGTCCCTCTTGTGTCTCTCCTGGCACCAACTAAAGGAACAAGGATGCAGCCGGGATCCTGTCGTGGAGAGAGAAAGCAAAGGGCACTGTCCCTTGGAACCAGGTTTTCAGGGGTCGTAACTACGAGGCAGAAATTCGAGTCAGGTCCACAGGGTGGGAGGAAGGGACTCAGGTCACTCCACCGAGGCTTTCCCACGGTCGCTCCACCGTCTCCTTAACACCGCGAAACTGAAACACCCAGGGCGAGGTAAGAAACTGTGTCAGGAACTGGTTCCTGGGAACCATTAGAGCTGCGGGGTCGCAAAGGTGGAGAAATCACTCCTCCCAGCTGGGCATGAGAAGCGTTTCATTTGAAAAGCTGAAGCTTGGTGATCTGACTGCCAAGAATTTCTTTAGACCTGCATTTTTATGTGCAATTAAAAAGAAAAAAAAAATCTCCAGAACGGACATAATTAGAAATACAGATGTATTAAAACTACGTGGGCATGACGAGCACAGGATGCACATGCACCCTCTTAATGTCACTTGTGCTACACTTACACGTGTGTGTGTTTCCTCCTCCCAGAAGGCCACTTTTGCCCTCGTGCTAACAAAGGCTATCTATCTGGTCATGCTCCCAGCTGCACTGGGGAACAGCTCGCCTGTTCCCTCCAGTGTTTTGAAATTTGCTAGGCAGTATCAGTTTGGCGATTCCAAGGAAAGCAAAGCAGAGATGAAATCATGACAGTCAGAAGAGATAAGTTGTACTAAACCCCAAAATAAATGAAAAGAATTAGACGGGAAATGTGCCTTTTGAATCAGGGTCACAAATAATTTAAATGATTAATTGCCTTCCCTCTCTTTCTTTTTCTTTTCTATCTTTGCATGTATTTTAATCCGACATTCATGCAGTGAATAAAACTTACTTAGGCCTCTGTCTGCCAATCGAGAGCTGATTCTGTTTTCACAGTTGCTTTAAATTTTGCATTTTCATCATAAAAACATCACTGAATGGGAGTTTGCAAGCGTAAAAAGCCGGGCACCTGACTCGAGTTGCCTCTTCCTGCAAGATTTATGAGGGAAACACAGATTTTTTTATTTTAATTCTTTTTTTTAACCATTTCCAGTTACAGAAGGAAAACATAAAGATGTGTTGGCACATCTTTCTCTCTTTCTCCCCCTTTGCATTCCAGTCATTCTTTTTCTGCCCATAAACTGTTAGTACTCTACAAGAGCCTGATTCTGCACAGCCTAGTGAGCCTGGTTTTTTGTTGGATGCAGGAAGAAATCCTGTCAGATGGGGTCTTCAGTGTACATTCATGAAACAGAGCAAAAGCCTCTCTCAGAATGTGCACTGGAACAGCAAATAGTTACTTTTCAGCTGTGGATTGCATGTGCCTCTGAAGAGGGGACCACAAATCATTGGGTTTTTAAAGGTTCCGCATGAGTTGTATATTAATCCCAGTTTCCCTAGGGATGGATTAATCCCAGCTTCCCAGTTGTGTGGCTAGAGACAATGTGGATGCGGCTGGGGGCAGGGGAGAAGGAAGATGGGGAAAGGAGAGGGAAATTAAAAAGATATATCACAGGAATACATGGCCGAAGTGGCGAGGAGCCATAAGTACTTTAGTTTCAATACCTTTTCCACCTCTGTCACCACACGTAAACTGAAGCAAATCACTTCAGCTCCTTGTTTCGGTTTCTTCATCTGTAAATTGGGGGTAATGCTGCTGTTTTTGCTCCCAAGAGACTTGGCACACTCACGTAGAAACTCCTGCTCAAGCCTCAGTAGTGAAAGGAGAAACTCCAATTCGTACATGGGCAGCTGAAAGCTGGGGCTGATCTGGGTGATCTAATGGAGTGTGTACGACAAATTTATATTCACGTGTAATTCTTTTCCAGCCCTGGCAGTTTTGTTGAGAGATGGAGTCCTAGAGCCCAGTATGCTTTTCTTCCCTACATTCCTATCCAGTGACTACACAGGAGGAATGGCATGGGCCAAATTCATCCCTGGTGGGACTCCAATGACATCAGTCATCTTTATAGGAGTTTTTTGAATGAAGTCAATTGGGTTTTACGAGGACCAAGTTTGGCCACATGCATATTTAACTGCTCAGAGAGCTGCAGCAGGGAAGGAAGCTTCCCTTGCCTTAGGAAGAATCACTTCTCAGTCTGGGAGACACAAGCAAAGCCATTGACTTGTTTTACACAGTCAAGTTTACCTTATTTAAACTCAAGGAGCAGCTGAAGTGTGCCCAGCATCCAGCAGAACTTCAAAGAAACAGCAACCCAGCTGCCCCAAAATGTTCCCGGCTTTTGATGGAACGCTGTATTTGTCCACAGGCTCAGTGCAGGTCCCACTGATCCCCAGCAGACTTGTCTCCATGACAGAGGGCAGTGCCCTGCAGGAACGCTGGCAGAAGGCTGAGAGCAGAGCAGTGGCTTCAGCACGGTGCCGTGACAGGGCTGTTCCCTCTGCCCTTTATCACATCTGGCTGTTCCAGGGTCCCTGTCACTCTCAAACGTCTCTGCCACTCAAACGTCTCTGCCACTTCCAGTTCACATCTCCCTCTATGCTTCTCTCTGGGGCTGTAATTCCACTACCAGTTACGCCTGATGAGAACGTGGTAGATCACTAAAAAGGGGCTTTCTGTCCTCCACCTGTGACTTGGCTGCTGGTGCTGACTCCCCTTACACCTTACTCCTATGTTTTGTTGGAGTCTGACATTGCACCAAACATACACAAAACTTTATAGCAGCATGATAGCTCCCGACTCATCGGCTATTGAAAAATAAAACAAACCAACAATTTAATCAGTGTCGGCGATTACCAAGTTTGTCTACAGAGTTTGTCACCACTAATCAGTTTGCAAGGTCGGTTCATTCTGTATTCTTGTCGCATCTTCTAAGGAACAAGTCCACTTGAACAGCTAGAGAACTGTATTGCTGAGTCTGAGTAGAAGAACATGTGTTCTGGTCATATGAGGTACCTCAACTGTTTCCCAAGGGATGAATATCATGCCTCTTTTCCTGATTTCTAACATGACTTCTGTCTTTACTAGATCTTAGAGTGATGGAACTCTCATTTAATTTTCAATATTTCTACACTATATATGTGGAATAATGAAATCTGAGTTTATGGGCTTGTTCATCTCTTTTACAGCAACTTGACTTGACTGAATCAAATGGAGCTATTCTAGCTTTACAGCAGAAGTTGTGAATTAGACCTAGTAGTGGTTTTGCTGCAGCCACAAAATCCATACTATTGAGACCCACTATCACTTTTTTGTCTATTTTTAATTTTCCTAAGTTTTAATTTATCACTTTTTATTTTATCCCCATTAGTCTGTATTTCATACAGGAGAAAAAAAAAAAAAGAAATTGTTACTATCCTGTTGTTTTTCAACAGGATACATCAACTTGTGCTAGAGACTTGATATGCAGTTTGTCTCTTTATTTTTTCCTTCTTCAGTCTTTATTTCTCAGGTAATATTGGTTCATTTTTTTTTAAATTCACATTTGTTAATACTTCTTTCTCTCATCTTTTTTTCTACCTAAGTGTTGATAGAATTCTTGCCCTGCCCATCTCAACTTGTGTTTCTGCCTCTTATACAGCTCCATTTTAATTTGCCTACATGCTGCTGAAACTGCGTTTTTATTTGTCACCTCACTGGATCGGATGACTGTATTTCAATCTAGCCTTTTTTTTTGCTACCCTCTGGTCTTCTTCATCAAGCTCAAGTTAGTGTCTTCCAGAATGAAATTCACTACAAATATTTCTTTTTCCAAGTCTCTGAATTAATTCATCTCTTCATCCTCTTGGTTTTTTTCCACTTGTTTCAAACAACTGCATAATTTTCAGCTTTCTCTCGTCATGACACCTTTTCCCTTTCTGGCCTTCTGGTTTCAAACTAGAGCTGCTCAAGTCACATTTTATGAGTGAATGATTAATCTATTTAACAACTTTTTTATCCTTCCAAGGATTGTCCAGATACAACGTGGCTTTCTTCCAAATGTATGTGAAGATACTCCAGTTTATAAACGCCTTGTAAATTCTTTTGAGGCTTGCTTTTTTATCTATTCATTTTCCAGGAGTTCAGTACTAGACTAAAGAAAAGTCTCAGGTACTTTCTCAGAGAAGAGAGGAGAAAACTTCCCAGTAAGGAAATATGAAAGTAGGTAAAAGCAGATCTCATCTAAAGTTATATGAGGTAGGAGGGATCTATGTGCTAAATGGTACCCTTTGGGAATAGCTCCATATTGATGAGGGTGTTCCTGATTCTCCTCTCCTTCCTCACCTGCCATAGTCCTTGAGGCTGGTCAGACACATGTCCAGAGGAAGGACTATGCTGCGTGTCAGAGAACAGAGCAGGATGTCAGCAATACACAGCTATACAGGGCTGTGGGACTCTTCCTCTGCCCAGGAAAAATCTCTTTCAGGCTCTTCAATCTCTTATTAGTCGAGCTCTCAAACATCAAGGATAACAATTCCCCGTGTTTCTTCCCAAACTTACACAGGCTGCTGAGGCCACTTCAGTATTCCAGGCACAGCCACCTCTGTTCTGCACGTTTTCCTCTTTTCTGGATGTCTCTGCTGCATGCAGAGAGCACCCACAGCCTCATGCTGGTGCCTCTTCCAGTCTGACATTCAGCTGGTCCTGCTGGGATGTGCTCAAGGGTTAATGTAGCTGGCCACACTGCCATGAGGCCTTAAGGATGTTTTTTTTTCTTGTGGGGTGCATTTCATTGTAACTGAGCATGGTGATACAACAACTAATTACACACTCTTATTTTTGTTCTGGAATTTTTTGATCTGAACTTTACCAAAATTCTTTATTTTACCCAAGATGGTTTTTCTTTTCCACTTCAGATGGGAAATTTTGTATTATGAGTGAAACTGTATTGGCTACAGGCTTGCAGGTTCTTTTCCCTATCTATTTCTTTGCACATGTGGAGCAGGGTTTATGTAAGTGTTCTTGAAAGGGACATGAGAAATAACATCATCTGTGGCAGAAGGAGAAATCACAGACCGTCAAGAATGTGCCACTTTCCATGACTTCCCTTTGAACTGTCAGTCAATTCTTTTGGTGCCTATTGTGTGCTTTTTATGTTCTTCCTTAAAATGCACTTCTCTTGGAAAACGACTCCTCTAACACTTTACAAACATCTCTGGCTTTCACCACCCCTCAAGTACAGTGCTGGATGTCTACTGAACATCCAGTGAGTTGCTGGATACTGCTGGTATGCCAGATTTAGACTGTGCGGTGAAGGCTGCCCTGAACAACTCTGAGCACAGTGTTGGCTGCTGGTCTTAGCAACCAATAAATAATTAAGAAATGGATATTTGATGATCCTTAAAGAAGAATGACTCACCCAGCCTTCTACTGTTGATTTCTTCATTAGCACAGACTTAGAGCCAGGCCGAGAATTGGTTTTCCCTTATGATTTTATTTGGTGACCACTTGGATATGGCTTAGGAAACAGTTAGTGTCTCTCCAGCAGTTGGGAAATGTTTATTTCCAGCTGTTTATTTCCCTCAGTGGATTAATAAGTCTATTTCAAAGTGCTGTAAAAATGAAAACTAGATTTTCAAAATGGGAAAGGAAGAACATTCACAGAGACACAGTGTTTTCATCAAACTCCCTTTTCCCTGCACCTCAAAGGAAATGTTTAAATGAATGGCTCAGGTTCCTTAACTTTCCTATGTACCTAATCAAGTATATAAACTACATGAAGGATAATAAAAGCAGTTCCCTCCACTGGAGAAAATGGAAGGGGAAAGCAGATGGAGCTGTTAATATTCTGGAACACAACCTTTCCACTGAACTGGTATCAGCTCGATTATCACATTATGGAAACAACACTAAGCTCCTGCAAAGATTTCACTCAGTATAAAAAAGTCAGCAAGAAGGACTCAGTGCTTGGTGCCATTTATTCAGAATCTCTGTGATCCACAAAGCCTCCTTCTCTTTTCCTCTGGTACAGAGTTTAATTTTGAAACATAATTTAAGGCTTTTTGTCTTGTTTACTGAGGTCTTGCATTCTTTACCGGGTGGGGATTTTGTCTCTTCTGAGTTTGTGAGCAATATCTATTATACAGCTATCATGATTTTAATAAGATAGGCATTTCAGCCCTGGGTGGGTGGAACGTACTGTCCTGTTCTCCCGGGATGCAGTAGGTAAGCTCCCTTCAAAAGCAATCTTGCAAAAGAAGAATGAGCACGGACAAAGCTGATCATAAGGACAAAACTCTCGTTACTGCTGGCACTCCTGTGAGAGCAATGAGGTGCATCAGATGGGACTGAACACGAACAAGAGAACAAGCCCCTCTTCTAGGCAATTCCATGGCCAAACAAAGAAGCAGAAGTGTTGGGTACAAGTCTGTCTGGCCCTGGCATATTTCTCAGACCAATTCCTGCCACTGTGGGCAACATGGAAGAAAAAGATCAAGAGAGGCTTGGCTAAACCCAGAGGTGTGAACAGGGATTTGAAAGTCAGAATTCCAAAACCAAACTTCTAAAATTAACATGTAAGCACCAAAATCATGGTGTTCCAATTTTCAGAGATATGAAGTGCCAGAAAGTCCCAACTAAAGTCTTTGTTGGCTGCAAGTATTTAGCACTCACAGCATTGATTTTGGCACTTGAATTCATGATTGTTGGTTTCAGTAGGGTACCCCGTTTATAAATCACTCCTTGCATTTGGCCCAGTGTTTGTAGATCTCCAGATGGAGAGGAGTGTGACCCAAAGGTGGATTTGGCAACTCCAATATGCTTTAGGTCAAACATCTGTAGGGAACATGTGTCTGATTTCCTTACAACTTCATTGTTTCAGTAGATGGTGTATCCAGTGCAATGTTATATCTGCTACTGAAATAGCTGAATGCAAATACCAGGAACCTCTGGGAAATTTTAGTTAATAGGAAAATAATCTAAAACAAATTCATCTGGTTATACAGCCGGGAGAAAAGAAATGAAAATAAAAGGAATTACTGATCCAACCAAGTAGGCACAGAAATGAAACCCCTCTAGGATTTTCTTTTTAGTTTCTCCAACTTCCATTAATTTAATGAGCAAACTAGGTCAGCAGCACAGTTTTGTTATGAATAAATGAATGCCATAGATTCACTAATGTTAAAATGTCCAGGCATTCAGCATCATTTGCTGCTTTGCAGAGGGAGCTATGGCACAGCAACTCCATCTTTGGCTCCAAGCCTAATTCGGATCCTCAGCGCTATGAGTCAATGTAGCAACTGCTGGAATGAAAACCCTCTGTTTATTAAAGCAAGCTGCAGTGCCACGAAACATCAATTAGCCCATTTCTAGCCAGGGTAAGAGAAGTCATGTAAATTGCATTTTAAGTTCCTACATTTGGATTTTAAGCTGATAAAAGACTGGGAGGTCAGCCTGAGATGTGGAAAGTTTTGTATTGGGCTTTCATTACAATACTGATGTATTTGCTTGTACTCTTCAGAAAACTTCAATAGTGAAACATTGTAAAATCCAAAGAAAGTTCTAAGATGCTGTTTTCTCCATGTGCTGTCTCTTTGTGGAAGAAAAGTTTATTAACTGTTAAACAGGTTAAATAAAAATCTCAGTGGACCAAAAACTGATAATAGTGCTTCGTGTACATAGTATTTTATTTCTCATGTGGTGGGTGGAGATCTCCATGGGGAATTCAGTGTCCCCCCTTCAGTTTTTTCTTTTTTTTTGTGTCAAGATACAAAAGAAGAAAAAAATGCAAATAAACACATTTGATTTAATATAGCCATAAATAAGTTTAGTCCTAACAAAAGCTGTTTTCTTGATCTGAATTCAAAAACTCATTGCAGAATAACTTCTTGGAACACAGGTAAAATGTTTTATATAACAGGTTGAAAGTGAAGAGTTTACAAAAAATTCAAATGTTGAAATGTCTTTTCAAGAAAAATGGGCATACTTATAGAAACAAAACTAAATCATATAAATGAAAAAACCATGCAGAAATATAGCTTAAATATATTTAGGGTGAAATTATTCACTTTATGGTGATATTTGAACACTATCTAGAATACTGTAGTGTTTCTTCTGCCTAGTGTTATAGGCGTAAAACGGTCTTTTAAAACAACTCATCCTGAATTTACAACCTGCACTTTTGATGCAAAAAAAAAAAAGAAATTAGACACTGAAAGGTGGTTAAGACATGCTAAGTCTGGCTCTCAATTTCCAAAATAACATGTATCCATCTTCTTGGTTTTTTTTTTGTGTTGCTGCTGTCAGAAGCAAGAGCTACCAAATCCTGTTGAGAATATGTGCCACTCTTGAAATTGGCATTGCTGAGGGCAGTAATTCCTGCCTGAACATGCGTGTATGAATAGGCACATGCGTGACTCCTTGGCCGTTTTCATGTACCATTTTTGACCTGTGGGGAACTTCTTGTCTAGATGGTAGAGCTCCCAGTTTCTCTCAACGGTGTCAGGGAGAGTTTCAAGACTTTTTGGATCTTGGGAAGGATTAATCCCTCAAAATACTCAAACTAATTGAGAGAAGTAATTTTAGGTTTGACTCTTCCACCTTTTCTGCTGATGCGAAGTGAGGATTGATTTGCCAAAAGGAAATTTGCTACAAAATGGACATTGGCTTTAAAACGGTGAATTGGTAGTACCACAGATTTGTCTGATCACTTTACAGTATAGACCACCTCATAATATTTCAAATTGAGAACTTTTTCTTGTATTCTTTTATTTTTAATCTCTTTGTCATGGAAACAGTTCACAGTGACAACTCAACAGTCCCATATCCACCCACGTGAAGTCAATGTTTTAGATAGCGTGTCTTGAAGAGATACCAAAATCAACAGCATTTTTGATCTAGGATGAATTAGAAAATGAATCAAAACACTTTAATCCAACCAGCCACTGTTTTTAGTTAGAACTGATGCTTCTATATGCACAGCATATCAAGCCACACTACGTGGCTTTGTGTTTAAGTTTGTAAATTAGACACCAATCTGTAATAGAAGTTTGGCAAAAGTGGAGAAAAAAAAAATATATTCAGAATGTTTGTTTAAAGCATAATACAAAATTAGTCAAATTAATGAACAAATATTTAGAGTTTATGTTGTCCAAATGATCTTTGCTAAGTAAATTGTTTGTGAACAGCCGATATTTGCCTTTCAAACTGTCACTGGTTGGACTGACTGCCTGGCAATATTCCTTTTTCCTGATTAGATGTATGAGTAATATTTCCAATGAATATTTTTGCAGTTCTGGGTTCCACAAATACTCACGTATGGGTACTTTAAATTTGGTGTCGGCATCCATTGTGCCTGCAAAATTCATGGAAATTGCAACTTGAAAATATTAATTAATGAAAACAGCAAAAGGGTATTTCTAGAGAAAATGAATTGCAGTGTTTTCCCCAGCCTAATACCCAGACACCCGTTCTCTGGTAATAGACAATGCAGATACTTATAAAGAAATAAATATTCATAAATAAAACAATTCAATTTTATTTCCTGCTTGCAAACTGTGTGTGGGTGGCAGTTTATTCTCTTCTCTTATTCCAACTGGGTCAGATTCAAGTTGGACTTGAACACAGTTTGCATCTTGCCCTTTTTCTTGTGAAACTTGGGAACTTGTAGAAAGGGGTCATTTGGCAGGAGAAAGTGTAGTGTTTAGAGTTAGACTTTGCAACAGAGGTGAAGCTTAACTTATTGTGCTCATATGGTGGCTGGATGGTGCTTGGTTGCTCCTCTCGTGCCAGCGAATCAGAAGCCAGCTGTCTTACTTTTTTTTCTTTAATTCCAGACACAGAATAGTGTCTTGCAAGGGTCAAACAAATATCCATGCATTCAGAAGCAAAAATCATGATCGTGCTGAAGGGTTTACAGTCAAGTTGGAATGCCTCAGAATTTATTTCTGAGTCAATGTCCACACCCAGGCTTTTGTTGCAAAAATCGGTTTGAAAAGGAGGGATAAAACACTTTAAAATTGATGGAATTCTCAATATCAGTTTTTACTTAAATATTTTCAAATTTTCACCTGCATTATATGCAACTACAAATTGTTCTACTTAATTTTTTATAGGTGTTCTGTAGACACGATATCTGCCTAAGCATGAGCACGAGTTATATGTTGCACGTATAAGTTTATTGTTTCTCGCTATTGCAAAGGTCAAAGGTAGGTTTGAGGTCTAGAAAGCCCAGCTTCAATGTCCTGTATTGGCTTAAGGGTGACATCCAAACTGCTCATGGCTGTTAGCTCTTCAGACAAGATGCTTCTGAAGCTACAACTGTGCCAGCCTGTGAAGTGGGTCAGGGACTGGTCTCTGACTCTGAGACTTACAAATACACTGTTAAAATTGAAGTCTTTGTTTATACAATAAAAACATCTTATCTCACATGCTGTTAAACCAGAAGTCTTAGGGATGCAATCATTTCAACTTTTTGTGATGTCTGTGGGACACTTTTTAAAACTGGAAATTATTAGTGTTGTATCATGAATATATTCCTTAGGAAGATGAGCAATGATTTTTACACCCTCCTGCTAAAAGGAAGTCTGGTGGAAGTTCCATTTGGAGTCCTATCTGTGATGGTTTGGCGTGGTTGTGGAGCCAGGCCGATGCAGTGTGCTGGAGTGAAGACTTGCAGAAGTGATGGGATAGAGGAAAACAGGCAAAGTCTTTTTAGAATACAGAACATAAAACCAGCAGTAGGTATGGAATTTGCTCAATGAACAAATCAACCAGCAGTTAGATAATCACCACAGCTTCTCTGGAAAAGGATTTGCCTCACTCTGCTAGGCAGAGCTTCCTTTAACTGCCCCCAAGGGTTAGAAAATTTGGATTAGAAAAATGTCACCTCCTCCTCCTTCCCAGGGAAAGGTGCTGTCAGAAGCTGTCCTGCATCTAACATTGGCTTGGACACTAATCTTAGCTTCCTGCCTCTTCTGTATTTCTCTCTACCTATGAGCTAGGTAACACAAATCTGGGTCTGAACCCTCATTTGAGAGCCTGTTTTGGGATTTTCGTTTCCTCCTAAGTGGGGTCCTGGGGTGATAGCAAATGAAGTTTGAAGTTCTTTGCTCGATCGAAACTGTACAACCACTTCAGCTCTGAAGTCCATCTGAAACCTGGAGGTTTTGCTCTCTTCCCTGGGAGTTTGAATGCGCTACTGCTAAGAGACTGGATACAAGAGTAGAGGGAATCTCTTGTTTCTAGAGTCAGAAATAATGTTTGAATGATATTCCCTTATTCATGTGGGCTGTTAAGACATGACTGAGCCCAGATTTAAAAAAACTTTTGCAAAATTTATCCTTAGCATGTTCACCCAGTGGGAGAGAGAAAGACCTCCTCCCTAGAAAGACATCACACACCGCTGTAATTGGCAACATGTGCATTAGACACACAACCTAAAATTAAATTTACATGTCTCAGGGATTCCATCTGCTGTCAGATCTAACCTACCACAAAGTGAGCAGCAGAGCAAGACTCACCCAGAGCCTCTGCCTCTCTCCTCAAGCTTCAATGATAGGATAAAGTAGGAGTCGAGACACAAGATTTGTCACCTTTTTCTGTTAAGTATTCTGAAGAAAAATATGATCATCAAGATAAGTAATAATAGCCGAAAACCTAGAAGTCCACTGTGTCCTGTGTGATGATTTCTTACCGTTTCTTACATCTTCTGATTCATCTTGTGCTACTCATTGCTGAGGAAGGTTTTTGGATGACTGATTCACCAATCGACATGACTTTCCATGCAAATTGTTGCTAGAAATGGACTTGACTACAAAATCAAATAAAATGGGTTATTAATGAGAATTAAAAGGACATCTGGCATCTAAAGGAATGTACAAATCAGTAAGCCAACAGAATGACTTCTAAAGCAAATATGACAAAACACAGTTGATCCTGTAGATGTCTGTTAAACTCAGAGATTAAAAACTAAAGAAGCCTCATTGGCCTCAATCATTCCTTCCTTATGGCTAAAATAGCTCATGTTAGTGGGCACTGTGTGCCCACTAGATAGATCTTCATTTTGCTGTGTATTGTCAAAAAGGTGATGTCCACATGCATAGAGGCTGAAATATTGATTTTAAAGTGAACGGGAGCGGGCATTTGCAGTTCATCTGTCACTAACAGACAGAAAACATTTTCTTGCCTTAGCAGATACTTATATTTAAAATATTTTTAGCTGTAATAGTAATCCCTAACTATTTAAAAAAAAACCCCCAAACTAATTGTAAAGAACTGTTTATCACAGCCGAGCATTCCCAGAAGGGGAATCAATTTATATAAACATGCTAAAACTGACCTATTTATGAAATGTTATGGAGAGCTGAGAAGAGAACCACAACAGATCTTTATCTTATGTTCACTGTTTTAAAAGATCAACAGTTGGGTGAAGGCTGAGGCTGGCTATCACATGTGTTTTAGATGTGAATGTCAAGGTCATCTAAAATCTATTGCCAAAGTCACTGTGATTGCCAGCAAAATGTAAACTAATGTTCCAGGGCTCTCGTTATATGCTTAATATGAATATGCTTCCCTTTGCACATAAATCACTAAGAATGCAGCAATCAGTTGCTCCTGCAAAAGTCACAAAATGCAAATGCAGATAAAAGGAACCATCCTAAGTAGTAGATGTAGCCCCTAAGAAAAAAAAAACCAAGAAGGACATATTTGTAATTTAATATGTGGTAATATGCTGTTTAAAAAGTTACATTAGTGTGAATATAAGCAGATTTATTTTTAATGCAGTTTAATCTAGTAAATTAGTATGCGTGTCGGAGAAATACTTGGAAAGACCAAATATGGTCTGCAAATTCTATTTTGTCCATAAAATGTCTGTCACCTTCAGAGAACTTTCCGCAGACCTAATTTATCTCAACCAAAGAGGAAAATCCCCACGCGGTTGAGATCAATTGCAAAATTACCACAGAAACCATCAGAGATGCAGTTTCTCCCAGCCTGAAACCCAGGCAAGGGTTCTTTCTGCAAGGACAGCAGTATTTCTCTTTCACGAGGTGAGCATTAACCATGCATGGTCATGTACACTTAAGGAAGACTGGGAATGTTTAGAACAACCTCCTTCTGTCAGGACTTTTGTGTAACAGTTTGGCAAAGTTCAGTTACATCATTTGCTCCTCTCCATTAATACTCAGATGCAAGACCTGCATTCAGAGCTCCTTGGGAGGCTGTGAACATGCAGAATGCTCCGTGTTAGGAGCGGAGCTGCCTCAAGTATCATTCAGCAGCTCCTGGTCTGTCTGCACTGGTGTTCCTGATGTTGATACAGATGTTTCTTCTGAGCACCTAGTTACCACAGAAGATTTTAGGTCATAGAGAAGTACTTTATCATTGCTGGAAGTTGCAGTGCTTAGTCTCGAATTCTTAAGTTTCCCTAAAATCAACGCAACAGTGAGGCAAAGCCTTAAGCAGCATCGTTCCAAACCTACAAAATTAGAACAGTTGGAAACATTGACGAAGAGTAAAACAATTTTCCAAATGAGAGAAACACATACAAGCTTAGGAAAGAGAGAGATACGGATTGTCTAACAGTGCCCTGTAACAGTGTTTTATTTATGATGTTGCCCAGTAGCACTGCTCTGAGCTAAGACGATCACCGTATAAACCTGGATATTTCTGAGAGTGTTAGCTTCATTCGCTGAGGAATTGAGTGAGAGACAGGGGGAAGGCAGGCACAGCAAGGAGGAAGGGAAGGGAAAAGGCTGACAGAAAAAACAAGGAGAATGCCAAGGCAAGGAAGATAGTGTTTGTGTTTAAAAGTAGAACTTGAAGCTGTGCCAAATCAGAATTTTCTTTAGGAACTTGAGAGCTGAAAACTTCATGAGCATGCTCAGATCATGGGCAGAGACAGACGCTGCAAGTTCACTATAATGTGCTGCTGTGAGGTCGGGGAGAGAGAATGGAGAAAAGAAAGAAATGGCCTTTGGCCACTACTGTAATGGACTGAGGAAGGATAGAACATGAGCCTTAGCAGTTCTTTCAGTAGGCCTGGCTCAACCAGATGGTGTTTAACAAAATCTAGTAGCAGGCAGGGGAATTCATACCCTTTCTATTCTAGGACCAATAAATAAATCAAAGATACATATGCATAAATAAATACATAAACAGATGAGATTCAGCTGGTGAATTTGGTTTAGCTCTGAGTTTGCAGGGGGATGTTTCTGAAAGTTGAAACTCTGAAACTCAGCCTTAAATGGCTGAACTAACATGGGCTTGAAGAAGCTCTGCACAAGTTCATAAGTTGTTAGACTGGCACAAATTCATTTTGATGGGAATTACTCTGGAGTTGAGTTCAGCCCAGGCGGTTCACAGCTCTTAGTTTTGGTGCTCTGAGATCACATTTATGTGAGACACCTTTGTTGGGAAAATACGCTTCATTTGGAAGGTCATTTTGAAATTTTATTACTGGCTCAGCACAGTTCTGGATAGTTTGTGTGTGGACTGTAACTTTATCAACAAAATTGAAAGAAAAAATTTGCTTTCATTGCCATAGGAGATTAAAAATTTAATCTTTTTAAATACAGGCTTTAAAATATGGCATCTCATCTATGGGATTTGTAAGGTAGGTAAGATTTATAAGGTAGGTAGTCATCCTCCTTGCATATCATGAATTCTAGATTTCCATTTAGAAGATAAACTGTGGAATTCAGACAGAATCTAAGGCTCCTTGCCCCGTACGAGGAAATAATGACATCCATGGCTGCAGGGTATGGGCGTAAAAGGGTTCAAACATTTAACAAAGTGTTTTAACTCACTACAATTAATGGTCTTATTGTCATCGAAAATGCTCAATTCCTACCAAAAAGAGAATAAAAGAGTCAAGCCATCATTTCTCCCCTGTCCATCTTCCCCAAAATGGGGCAGTATGGTGCATTACAGTGGAAGAAACTAAATGGACTGGAACAGGTCTGCAAAATCTTGTGAAGCAAGGAAAAAAGTAACAAGGAATGATGGTTCACTCTCTGTTCTTCTGTGGGCATCTTTCCACTGGTTGCTACTGGTGTCCATATACTGGACCAGCTGAAGGCTTTATTGACTTAGTCCTGCGTTTTTTTCTCACGTAGAAATCATCACTATTCAAAAAGCTGGATGGCAGTGTTCTGCTCCTACATTTCAGGGAACTGAAGAAAAAACCCAAGAGATCTTGGTCAAGACATTGTTGCTTTCTTTAATGAGAAAAATGGTAAAGACCTTTCCTCCAATATGCAATTGGATAAACTTTACAGAAACCATTCTGATGGAAATTCAGAGCATCCCATTTCCTCCTCCAAGTACCAGCACAAGAACTGGTTACAGAATCACAGAGCTGAGAATGATGTCAAGAAACCACCGACATTTCTCTTGCCCTAAAATGCTGTATTTCTGTAATTTCTGACAGAAGTAGTTCTACTCTATTTTAGAGACCCTTAACAATGGAGAGTTTACAACTTCCCCAGATATTTTACTTCTTTTTGAATGTGATTACCTAAGGCCCAACATGGGTCTTCCAGGTCTCAGTTTCATCATACTATTTTTCTTGGTCTGTTTAACCTCAGTAGAAAGTGAATTATTCCCATTCTCCTGGATGCAGTCTTTCATATGTTATTATGCCCTCTCAGGGTTTGATTTTGTAGACTGTGTCCTAGTTCACATTTGGGATCAGACCTTACTCCAGCTACTCCATTCTATCTTTAGTAAAGGAAATATATATCATGTAAGTGGTGAAAAAATCTGTATTAAAAGTAATAACAACAGCAGAAACTTGTGTGTGTGCGCGGCACTTTGTCCATGCAGACCATTGCTTTGGAGTGGATTCCAGAATTCTGTGTAATCACAAAGTTCAAGAGCTTGTAAAAGAGCACTGTGGCAGGAGTAGACGGTACTATTCTAAATTTTATTTAAATACTTTATCAAATATTTGGAAACATCATACTCACTTGGAGGTCACTGATACTACACCTGATCTGCTACTGCATTCGTGTTGCACCAAAATAGAGAAGCAAAGTAATAGATAAACTATTCTTGATATTAAAGTCTATAGACATTCTTTTCTGCAGAGATAATATTAACCTTTATGAGAAACTGTGTATCTCAGGCCTGATTAACTAAATGAGGAACTTGTATTAAAAGGGCAGCTTTTTCTTAGATGCTTTTTTTTGAGTATACAAATTTTAATGCAAACATATCTTTTCAGGGCTGTGATAAACTCGATCTGTGCGAGTGACTTTCATGCTCTCAAAATAATTCAGAGTTAAAGCTCTCTCTAACTTGCTTCACTGGATATCTGTTTATTCTTAGGAATACTGAAGATTTTAAACAGTATGACTCTGTCCCTTGTCCCTGATTAGTAATTCAGTAGAAGCGTCATAAAAAAAAAATCAAAGAAATGAAAATAAGTGGCATGACACTGGAGACCCCATTCGAGCAATGTTGCAGCTCATGCTGGAAATGGAATCTCCAGTTTCATTTGTTTTGATGTACTGTATAAATATTTAAAGAATGCAAGCTGCAATTTTATCCAGCCTTTGGTGAATTTCAGTGTCATGTCTTGGTGGGGGTCTTAATGCTGATACTAATTGCTCTTAGAATTGCTGGTTCAGCAGACCAATGGGAGAGGTATGCAAGCCCATTTCTGCTCAGGAAAACAGCACAGAACGAGTTTGACTTGAAGCAATGGTTCGAGTCGCATTGAAATACCACGGAAGACAGTGAGCCTTGTACATATGTTATGGAATTCAATGCATGAATGGTGCAGCTCACCTAAACTTACTCTTTGCCTTTACTGCATTTCAGGGCTTTTTTGACTTAGAAAGGATACTTTCATAGGCAATGAATTAATTTAAGAGTGACTAAAATAGCCAAATAACTTCAAATAAGTAAGTGTCATTAGAGAATGTTTTGCGATACTTTTATTTAGAACATTCATATGAAAATCTCATAACCTGCTTATTGAGAAATAGATCCTTGTGAGATTAGAGAGCCAGGACATTCCATCTCAGAAACTAACAATGGTGTAAGATCAACTGTTAAAGATTAATATACTAAAGTGACAGCTGTAATGCTCTGTGGATTAAATTGAGCTAAAGATATGAAATGAAGCCTGTGGAATTTCTATCATGGGTTAATAACAGAATCACATCCACCAATAAAACATGTATGATGGATACATGTAGCCTATCTTGGGGGATGAAAACCTGCCACCTAAAAATCTACCAGACTCTATCAGATTCAAAGAGTAATTACTATGAGCTGCAACATGAAAACTTGTGGGAAATCATAAAATGCCATCAGTCATTTGGCTATTAATTCATCCCTCTTTCCAACTGTGTGTTTGCTGAAGAGTGTTCACAACATCTGAACAGAAGAACACATGATATGGGAGGATACTCCCGTGGGATCATTCATCTAACCACTATGACATCCATGCTCTTAAATAAAATAAGGCAGGGCTGCCTTTTGGCCCTGAAGCTAAGTGACAGAGGGTGACTCCTGTCCACAAGACCCCTCGAAGAGGTTGGCTCTGTCCAGGCTGCTTCCTGGGAACGTTGCTTGGTTTGTGTTCTTTACAAGCTGTGCTCCTGAACTGTAAGTCATCGCATCCAGAGCTGTACCTTGAATAACTTTAGGACTTCAAGGTCGGGAAAAACCACAGGACAGGACTTGCTCCTGTACCTACCCCTGTTTCATTAGGAATACAGTCAAACTTCATGGACAAGGGTTTTGTCCAGCCTATCTACTGGTGGTAATGCTAGTAAAGGAAAGGGAGTGTGTGTGACCAGCTGCTGGATGACTTATTATTGGCTCAGAGAAAAGGTCCAAAAGTTAAGTAGAGAAAGCCTTGGTTAGTTCTGAACTTCACCAGCCTTCATGGTTCATCAAAAATCTCCCAGACTAATATTTTCAAGCCTTTAGTCTTTAAATGTAGCCCTGTAGAAGAAAGTGTTGGCTTTCCCTATAAAAGGATGGATTTTTGTTTAAATACGAAACAGAGATAAGAGATTGCTAAATATTACTGAGGTGTTTCTGGGAGTCTCAAAACTTTATTCTTCCCTGGGAGAGGATTATTCACGAAGGCATCATTTAAAACTACAAAGACTCCCATGCTGCAACACAACAGCTCACTGAGAAGACAAAATACAGGCAGCACCAAAAAATGTAGCCTGATTTTGGAGCCTGAGGAGCTGAAAGGCAGTTGGCATCAAAACAGCAGGTTTTTGAGCTCCCCAAAACCATTTCAGAGGCAGCGTAAATTTTGTTTTGTTTCTGGAGTTCAAGAAGCGTTTGTTCAACCCACTCAGGCGCATGCGGTGATTCTTGGGATGTCCTGTGCAGGGCCAAGAGTTAACTTTGATGATTCTTGTGGGTCCCTTTCAACTCGGGATATTCTATAGTTCTATGATTCTACTTGATTTCCTTGAAAAAATAGATGAAAAATTTTTGTTTTCATTAATATTGTCCAAGAGAAATCATGTCTCCAAAATATTTTCCTGTTCATTTCAGAGAGAGCATATCTTGTATAATCTACTCTCCGAGAAAGCAGTCCCATGTTTAAACATGCCTGTACAAAAATATGGGGAGTATACTTATTTTGGTTGCTTTATATATAGATGAATGTAACACTGACCTCAAGTTGTTAATCTCACTTCAAAGCAAAGTTGTCTTTTCTCCACGTGATAGAACTGTCCTTTCTGGAGCTTGCAAAAATACTCTTTTGTGCTTTGGGTCTGTCTGTTTTTAAGGCAAGGAAACACATCCCGTTGCAGTTTTTTCATTCTGCTCCTTGAGCCTTAGATAATTCACAGCGCTGTGTAAATAGCTCTTGAAATTTGCCCCATGGGAGATATGCAGTTCTAATAGTTTTCTACCTTTGTTACCTCTCAACTTTAATTCACTTCCTTCAACGAGACTTCTGTTTTCAAACACAGACCTCCATTTTGGTTTTGGTGCAATGGAGTCTTGCAAAGAAAGCACAGAATGTTCTCTCTTGTAGCCTTTGCTGTCATTTTTGTCTTGTTTTGCAATGTCTTGCTAAATTTTTCCATGCCTCAGAATTCTGATAAGAACACCAGGAGTAACCAAAAGAAAGTTCAAAGTGAAGAAGAGGAGAAGATTCCTGATTAGCAAGAAAAATAAGTATTAAATGGCCAATATCATGACAGACCTGCAATGCATTTCGAGTTAAACAGTTGGAAAAATGTATACAAAGGTATAACAGATTCGTAATTACATTTGTCCTAAACCGTTGTTTTTCAGCCTGTTCTTAGAAGATAGTTTATGAACCTGCTCTGGAATTCTTCTGCTCGAAAGGGAGCATATAAACATAAAGTGCAACCATGGCTGCATTATGTACTGTATGTCAGCTGATTGAAGAAATTAAAAACATGATGGATTGCGGAGTGTGCTGTGAAATAGAAATTAATGAACAAATGTGCTAATAAGTAAATGACATATTAAATACATTATGAAGCATCATTTGTAGTAGAAAAGAAATGATTGTTTGCAGATGACCTGGGTTTGTAACTTTGAAAGCAGAATCTCAAAGTAAAGCAAGTGCAGATTAATTCCTTGCCTTGTACCCAAGTCAATTAATTTTTTCTTTCCACAGTGTTGAGGGAGGAACCCAAGATTAGTTTTCAGAGTGTTACATGAATAAGTAAAATTAATGTGATACCTCTATCTGCAGAGTGCATTTTTACATGTGAGGATAAATTACTTTTGTGTCACTTTCAAACCTAAATAGTCTCTGTCAAGAGAATAAAATATCCATTAAAAAGATATTTTTAATGCTTATCAGAGGTGTTTCTGTGCCAAATACACACTCTCCTGTGAAGTACAGAATAGTGTGCTGGTTACTCCTTTGATCTCAATATCCTTCATCCTGGTCCGTTGCCAAGGATCATTCACTCTCTGCACACATCAGCTGGAACAGGGAAAAATGAATGCAACTGAATTCACATCTCACTTCCCCTGTTTCTCTGTCTGACTGACTCTGATGTCTTCAGGGAAGCTGCTTCTCCCTAGTGTGGTATGAGCAACATCACCTACATCTGTACCTCCAGCACAGACAGACGGCATCTCCCTCGCTTAGTCAAATAACAGACAAAGTGCCCCTCTTTAAAGCTTGGAGCTGGCCATGTTATGATGACTTTTCTGAGGAAGGACAGCCTGTGGCACAAATACATTACAAAGTATAATGCAGAACTACTAATCTAACTCTGCCCACATCAGGATGTGATCACCTCAGCATGGCACTGTTAGTTCAGGTGCCAGCACTATTAGTTCAGGTGCAGCAATGTGCTAACATGGCTCTGCTACTTCCAACATCCACAGAACTTTTCCTGCAAAGCCTTGCCATGCCTTGCTCAGCACTGCTGTGTGGTGGTACAAGGACTTATACAAATGCCCTGTCTACATGATGCCTCCTCTTAGATACCATATCTGCATTTATATCAACTTCTTTATTGGATTTAACCAAAATGAATAAATTTCCATACAGGAAAAAATTCTTTACTGTGAGGGTGGTTGACATTGGAGCAGGTCACCCAGAGAAGCTGTGGATGGCCCATCCCTGGAAGTGTTCAAGGCCAGGTGGGATGTGGCTTTGAGCAACCTGGTCTAGTGGAAGATGTCCCCGCCCACGGCAGGGGAGTTGAAATGAGATGATCTTTAAGGTGCCTCCCAACCCAAGCCATTCTAGGATTCTGTGATTCTACTCTATGAACTTAGGTGGCAAATTGACATCCAGTAAGAGACTTTGCCTTGAATAGTTCACCATCCTAATAGAGCAGGAGGAATAGGGGTTTGCCTAAAGCAGCAGATTAATGTTTGGCATGCTAGGGTCTGAATTTGCACTGAACCAGCTCCCCCATGCCTCTGGTGATGCCTAAAGGTTTTTAGCTTTCGGGAAAGATCTGTCTTTTATTCTGGGCATCATTGGTTGCTGCCTCTCAGAGGTGCTCTGTGCAGGGTATGTATGCCAAGGGAAGCCAGGACTCCTGCTGTGTTCTATGCCCACCTGGTGCCCATCAAACTACACACATCTAATAGTGATGTGGGAGTTTGTCTGTGGCTCTGTGGCCAAGTGTCACCGCTCAGAGCCACCAAGACAAGTTCTCAGCAACATAACCTACAGCTGTGTGCGTACAGTCGGCCTGGCCACTGCAAAGGGCAGTGCAGGCTGGCAGGGTAACCACAGCCGAGCGCTGCTCTTTCATGCTTACACTGACGAGCACGAGGTGTGCAAATGTTTACAGCACCTACAGCAGTAGGGAAGAAATAACTTGGGATTCACCTGAAAACACGATGTGGAGGCGCCTGAAGTCACATGCTTGAGATTTCAGAGAATAGTTCCCTCATGACAAAACTGCGGTATCAGACATCATAAAGCCTCAGAGTATCCTAAATACACAATGTTTCCTTAGACTAGACTTATTTTTCTGTGTAATTTTCCCCCTATTTGTTCTGATTTCTACCATGCTTCTAGGGTAATCTTAAAACTTTGCTGTATCACGAGTTTGGATCTGGCTGTATTTAGCTTCCATTGATTTATTATTTTCCTACATGCTATAGAATAGAATATTTCAGCTGGAAGGGACCTACAATGATCATCTAGTCCAACTGCCTGACAACTACAGGGATCACCAAAAGTTAAAACATGTTAAGGGCATTGTCCAAATGTCTCCTAAACACTGGAGACAGGCATGAGGCATTGACCACCTCTCTAGGAAATATATGCCTATTTCTATATTTAATTTGATATGGTGAAGCTGTGATTCTGTACTTTGCCCTGAAATGTTGCCACCAAAGAAACAACAGCATTGGGTCCAAACAGACAGTGCTTTACACACATAATTCTTGGCAGCCTAGACTTTCATTTTTCTGTTAAAACAGCATGAATGTCCCTTAGAGAGGGATTGATTAGGATTACTGGATTACTTATATCCACAAGGTATTTTTGTGCTGCAAAGGCGGTGAAAGGGCCCTAATTGTGAATTAAAATGTGGCCTTTTCAGTCAGAATTGCTTTGAATTTTTGTAATCATTTAATAATCGTAATTGTGATCCATTGCAAGTGTTCCATGCCTGCAACACCCATGACACAGCTCTCAGTGGTAAACCTTGCAGAGCCAGGTGTAGTAATGAATGCCAGACATTCCTTCAGTAGTTTTTCAAGGGATAAGTGTTTTGCTGCATATGTGTCTGTGTGCATTGGACTTTGGTACTGAAACAGACCTCGTGGCACACGACACCCACACAGGTGGCTCCTGTTCCTGCCTGTGAATAGTCAGAGCATCGCCTCCTCTCGTAGTAACAGAGGTTGCGCAGGATTGCAGTCAGGTGGTAGCTGCAGCTATCCTGGAACAGCCAGCTTGTCCAAGTTATCCACTGCAGACAGCAGATGGGAATGACCTACAACCTGCTTGTAGAAATTCCTTAAGTGTGGGAAATTTTTCCGTTTCCTTTTGAATTATTTGAACTTATTCCAAAAATCTTGTCTGTTTTGAATTTCTTTTGTGATCTTTCTCATTCTAATGCAAGATGAACAAATTTTGAATACCTTTTTCATTTACACACATATCTGATCAGGGGAAGAATTTCTGCTACAATAAACCTTAAGAAAGTAATACAAGACAAAAGTTCAGCTTCTGCACAAAATGGGTTGAGTTTTTCAGGCTCTTCCACCTCAAGTTGGTGACGAGGCAAGCACAAAGCAAGCGTAAATGTATACCACTAAGGCAGGTGATAGATGAGAGAGAGAGAACTTATTTTAATATGTTCTTGTTCTACCTTGCCTTTTAGAATGATGTTAAAAAAAAATAAATTCAAGTCTATACATTGCCAGATAATAAATAAGAGTGAAACCCCTGAGTTTTGAACTCACATGGCACAGGTGCAAATGATTACTCCAAGTTATGTGAACAGAGGCAGCACATGCCGACATTTGGGCACGAGAGGCTTGACATTTGCACATACATCTTCTGTGGTTGCAGCCTAAGAGCAGCGGCAGATTTTTCACTTTCCGTATCTGCAGGCCAGAACTTGATGAGACAATGGTGCTCAGTAGAGCCAGTGAGAATCAGATGGTAAAGTGGATTAGGTAAGGATAGTTAAAAGGTTTCAGGAATCCATGTAATAGGAAAGGATCTCAATTATATTTATCTTGCTTTGATTCCTAAAAGAACACAAGCTGCAAAGTTTTGGCCTGTGCATGCACTTAAGACATTGGAACTCTGAATTAAGATGCATTCATTCAAATCTCTTTTACTGTAAAAGAAGATAATGCATTTCACATCACTCTCCCCATTGGAGTTTAAAGAATCGTCATGGACATGATTTGGTTGATGGACCACACTGGTGTGGATCCGTGAAACTGCCTTCCACTAACAGTGACTTGCATTTTTAGGGATAATTTTAAATTTTGGTGGAAAAAGAATGAGTGAAAGCAGAACAAAAGAAAAACCAAAGCTCAACTGACGGAAAATTCCTGGAATAGACCAAGTGAAAACTGATTCCTGTGCTGTTTCATGACACGTCTAAGCAAACTCAGCAGAACAAAACCTCTTTGAAGCTCTTTAAGTGTTCAATGTTTGCTGAGGTGCATTGCCTTGCACCTGCATTTGTGAAATAAGATGTATTTTGAAGGGGGGCAGGGTTGGTTTTGGAAGGTGAGATGGCTCACTTTGTTGTATAAGTCAAGTGCAATGGCAGCACACCACAGATGTCTGCCACATGTTGCACACATTTTAATATTCAGTAGCAAATGTTCTTATTGTATGAGAGCAAGAAGAATAAGGTTCATTTCATGAAAGCAGGTGAAGCAAACCCCATTGAGATGTGTGTCATATGGAATGCATAATGGATGATGGTCCAGATGCATCCAAAAAAGAAACGTGCTTTGCGTGCAGCTGAGATAGGGAGGCTTGTGGTAAATTCTGCCCTTTGTCTATGAGGCTTTGGCTCTGGACAGGGATTCTTGTCATGTGTTTCTGCCAAATATGTTAGTATTTAACTCATATGTTTTACCATATATGGGTATCTACTTCAGCACTTTTGTGTTTATAATTTGTGAATTTTTTTTCTTTCTCGTTCTTGCAGGACTGCTTAGTTAAAAATTCAGTGGGCCCAATGATTACTGATTTTACATCACTCAAGAGAAGACACACACTTGTATTTTGGAATAAGTAGAACACAAGGGAAAAACAAAACAAAACCCACCCCCCCCAAAAAAAAACTTAAAAAAAAAGAAACAAATTGAAATTCTCAGCAAGAGAATATTATAAGAAAATTCTGACCTCAAAAATGTACTCAGCTACCAGACTCTCTACAGGATAAGTTACATAGGTAATTGGATGAGCTGGATTTTCATCCAGTGAGAGGTATGCCTCCATTTTACAATGTTCATTTAGAAGATGAAAGACCTAAATAAAATATTGTCTGTTTGTCCAAATCTAATGTTCTCTGTCTGGGATTTTATTCCAGTCTAATTGTCATAATGGTGGATATAGCAGTTAGTACACGGGTTCCTCCTATGAGATGGAGCTTGAATTCTTAATAAGTCTGACTGAATTCAGATGACAGGGGTCAGGAAATAAAACGTAGGCTTTTACCAGAATGCTAATGTGTCAAATCAGGCTGCTTATTTAGGTGCCTAAATATGGATTTACTGCCTGATGTTTGTGTTTTACATTAGATTTGCATGAGTAACATCTGAAACCTTGCATTCTTGGCTTGAACAAATGAGTAATGTTTCTTTAAGGAAAAAATAAATAAAGCCAAAAAGCTAAAAACCCCAGAGCCTTCATTAGTTTTTGTGCTAACCAACATTCTTATGTTTTATATTCAAACCAGCATATTAACATGAAACAATCGTTCCAGATGGAAGAAAATATCACTTCTAGGGTCAGGAAAGGGGTACATAAAATTCTGGCAAATTAGAAGGAAAAATCTACAGGGGCTAAAAAGCTCATTAATATATGCTTTAATCCCCTTGTGGATCGTTGTGGTTTGGACCTGCAAAAACTGAAATGAGAAAATGCTACCATAAGCTGACCAGCTTTAGTGCTGAAAGGCAATATCCAAAACGTTCCTCGGGCTTCCAGGGAATGAAAGGCCCTGAATGGATATTTCTATATAGTTCTTCTGAACAGCTGACTGAGTAGACGCCTACCCTAAATTAACATGTCTCAGGTTGTGGCGTGAACTTCAACAGAAAGCATGTACCTAGCCAAAAGCTAGAATAATTTAGAAGGTACAGCACTTTATAAGCAAGATATTTTAAAAGTTGTTTTTTTTTGTTGAGGAAAACAACAACAACCAAAAAACCCCAATCATTGAACATTTTTGTTTTGCCTTGGGGATAGAGTTTTAAGAAACTGCAGTTTGTGCCATGCTTTAGCTAATCTACCTAAATAAAGCATCTGTAACTCCTTTATGTGGTATTTAGTATTTTGACAAGAAAATTTTACTGGTTTTCTGTCACAAAACATTACCAGACTATGTTAGTACATGCTCTAAATTTGAGTTCTAAAAGTAGAATCAGATGCTTCTTCTTTTTGCATATTTCACCTGGTAAGAGCAGCAAACAAGTCACATCTTTTACTATCTTTTCTTCCAGCTACAGGTTTGGTTCTTTGCAGCTGCAGGAGCCACGTTGAGGGGCAACATCTCATAGAATAAGAGGCAACATTTTTAAACCATATTCAGCTAGAACACCTGACTCTTGGCTCCTTTTGATGTGACCCAGGCATTAATTATCTCCAGGTTGGGAGGTGGAACTCGTGAGTGCTGATTGAATTTGACCAAAAAGCAAGAGCTGAAGTCCCAACGTGAGGCTGCAAAGCCAAGCACATTGCTGCAGTTCTGAACGAATTTCACCAGCTGGCTGTACACTAGAAAACTGAATGTCCATGGCCAGGACCTGCAGGCATCTGAGGGTGCTACTTGAAATGCAGCCCACCTATTTCATACCTTCTGAAGCAAAATGTGATTTAAAACTGCCTCAGGATGGGTGTCTTGGATCCGAACCTCTTACTGGAGGAAGTACTTAAACTACTGCTTTTGCTTTCCTTCCATTCCTCCTGCACCTCTCTTACTGCTTTCTTTCCGTTCCTCCTGCACCTCTCTCACCTACGTACACATTTGCGTGTGTGTTACTCACACAGTACATATAACTGCTGATTACTTCAAGACTTTGGATCAACAGAAGCTCAGCAGAAAGTGAGGCAATTCTATCAGCCAGGAACCTGAAACATTTGTGAAATGTTTCCTAAACATTAACAGGAGCCAGGAGGTATTTTGATAGTCTTATAAATTTAAACTCATTTATAACAAATACTGAATTTATTGGTTTATTATGCTAGCAGGAATCGCATATTGTATTATAAAATCAAAGGCCAACATAGTTCAGATATCTTCAGCTATAATTAAGACTTCCATGTATTTTACAAGGTTTGAGAGAGAGGAATACTATAAAATCTATAGACCTTATTCATTAAAAAAGCTGCTTATGTAATCAATTCACATTTTTCAGTGTGCTTTATGGCATCCTGGAATATCTGCACTCAATATATATTGGACGATTTCAGCTATATTTATAGCATTTATGGCTGTGGATCTACAAATATAGAGGGGATAAGGCTGCTAAAAGGTAGGTCTGTTTTTATGCATGTTATTATTTATTATGTATATCACAGTAGCACCCAAACTTTATGTACATGTTTAATGTCACTCATGTCAGTCCCCGTTCTGGCAGCAGGATCTCTCCTTGATTTGTAGCTGAGCATCCACAGGATTGGTGCTCTGGTTTGCTTACAGTGGTGGCAGGAAGTCTATGAAATAAACCAGGGGTTTCTTAAACTGAGTTTGTGTGAGGGCTGTCCTCAGAAGCAGCTCCTGATCTCCTGGCTTCCGACCTCCATGTCTTCTTTATGGTCCCCAAAGGATCCAATCCCGTGTCCCTTACCTGGCCGATCTTCCTGTCAAGCTCTTTGAAGCCTCTAACCCACATGTGTTCCTTTGTTTAGCTCTATGCACCCGTCCTGACAAACCTCCCCAGGATCCTGACATCCTCCTGGTGCGCAGGCTAGTGCTGCTGTCCCTGTCCCGTGGCCCTTGCTTTGCCTTGCTTGCACACCTGTGCTAGTGCTGGTCTGAAAAGAGCAGTCCTTGCAGGCTTTAGAATGGTGCAGCAGTGACAGCAGCCCCAGAGTCACTGCCAGTTTGACTTCTATGCCAAGGCAGCGTCAGCCACAGCTCCTTACTCTGGCAGGGTGATACTTTCTCCCAGGATCAGTGAGGCACTTATATAAGAGAAAGGAGAACTGCATGTTAACATTGGCAAAAAAATTTAAAGGTCCACATATCATGATTGATGAACCTCTTGTATGAATAATTTAGTTATAATTAACTCCATTACTGCAATTGAAGTAAATGGTTTCTGAGCTGTTGATTAAGATAATAATTTTGCAAGATTTCCACGCCACTATCATCCCAAAATTGTCTGATCCACTGATATGGATACCCATACATTTGGTAAAAAGGCATCTGGAGTAGAAAAGGGGAAGGAGAGTATGTTCAGTAAGGCTCTACCTCCTGTCCAGCCAAGCCTAGAGATATTCTAACCCGATGTACCACTCTGTGGTTTTCTTTCTTTAAACTGAGCGATGTCATCTTCGCAGTTTAAAGGGATCTGCTCAGCTGAGAGGGTGGCGGTGGCCTCCAGTCATGCCTGGGAAGTGCCTGTATATTTGCTGCCTGTATCTGTTATTAATTTGTGTCTTAAAATAAACTTGTAGGCATTCCCACAGGAACTTGAAGTTGAAAATATATGAAGGATTGGCAGGATCAGATTCATAATGATGAATTGTTCACATTTGTGATCAGTTTTTTGATGCTGAATATATACTGCACAGTTTCACTACCCACTTCTTTCTCTAATAATCAGCCTTACTGCTAAACATCTAAAGCAGGATGATGTAAAGAACAAACTACTGCACAGCTCACTACAATAGGGGAAGATTTATTTATCCAGGGAGACTTCAAGTGGACATTTAGATACTGCCACAGTGGCAGATGAATTAGCATGGGAAAACGCTGCTGATTCTACTTTCCAATAGATCTAGCATGTTAGCAGAACACCATGGGCTGGAAAAAATTATAATCAACAAATGGAAAATTGAAATATACTGAAATCTAACCAGGGAGTCGGAGGAACATGTCTCCTGGAATGGCTCCTGTGTTGGCAGAAGTGACTGGGCAGTGATCCCAGAGTGTATTAATCTCCAGTCATGAAGCTAACACAGGAAGGTCATTTAGTTATTAGGAAAATAAAACAGGTTTTATAAACTGAAGTGTGGTGATCATGAAAGGATTACACTCCTACCAGTTTTGCTCAGGACTGTCCACTGGCTATGGTTTGGGTAGCAGGACTGCCTGTTACAGATCGTCTCCGATCTGTAGGACAGCGCAGCTCTCAATCGCACGGTTTGGCTTTCTGTCTTTGCCCAAAAAAGGTAGTCCCAAAATGTTGCCAAGATTTATGTCTGAGAGTGGCATCTGGCAGGAGCTACAGCCATGACAGAGAGGGTGTTAACAGCGAAAGAGCACAGGCAATTGCTGTTCACTGCTTTAGCTAGCACCTTCTCCTCATTTTATTTGCTAATACAAGCATCGCCCATGTATCTTATAACAGCTCTCTGCACAAGGTATCCTTTGGATGTCCCTTGGCCTCCAGGAGCATCCCAGGGCATGATCACTGGAAATTTTGAACCTCAGTAGGCAAAAGAAAAGACAGGATACAAGACTGGGATACTTCTCACCAAATTTTAGTGATTTATATGTAGTTGATTAAATGACTTATTCTGTTTACGGATTGAAACAAGAACTTTCACAAGCAAGCCACCTCAGCTCTCCACCTCACAGAGGGCAGTTTTAGTTCAGATTTTAGGAAAACTTCTTCTCTGTGGGGGTGGTGGGGCATGGGGACAGGTTGCCTAGAGGAATTGTGAATGCCTCATCCCTAGAAGTGTCCAAGGCCAGGTTGGATGGGGTTCCAAGCAACCTGGTCTAGTGAAAGGTCTCTGTATACATGGCAGGATGTTGGAATGAGATGATCTTTAGGGTCCCTTTCACCACAAACCATTTTATGATTCTGCGATAGGACTGAAAACCTCCAAGAACGGATACTGCACGACTTGTCTGGGCAACCTCATCCAAAACCTAGCTGACCTAAGGTTTTTGACACGTGCTAATTTGTGAACTGTCCCTGGACACCTGACAGCAGCCCTACTGCACCAAAGTCCACTCACTGACCTTCATTTATCGGCATAGACACAAGCCCTCTGGTTGCCAAGCAGGACCCTTAAAAGCTGGGGTAGGACCATCACTGAACCAAGGAATGCAACTTCTCCCCCCCCATCCTGGCCTTAGACTCACACATCAGAGAGAGAGTTGAAAAGAGATCAGAAAGAAAAAAATACTGTTTTCACTAGATCTATGTTTTCATTTGCTTCATATTTTAGGAGCCATCAGACAAAAGGGCAAGAAAGGAAGCTACAAATCCTTTTCAAAAGGCAGAGAAAAGAAATGAGCAGCAACAACAACAAGAAAAAAAGAGGAAAAAGGTAATTTTGAAATATATCCTTAACTTCTAAGCTGTAGAGCCAGGCCTTGAATATTGTTAATGAACCATTAGCCCTGCCTTAATCACAACATCTCTTTCTTTTGTTCTCACACCCCACTGCTTTTTCACAGCCGGACGCACTTGGATTTTCAGAAGTGACAGCACTCCTCATGAGCATGGCTCACGCTGGTTATAATGGACACATCTGTGCTTGCAGTGTTTGTCCGTCATATCCACTGTTTGCTTTTAGCAGCACGACGAGGAGAGTGTGGCAGCCTGTGTGTGTGTGCATGTGTGGGAGCAGCAGCGAGAATGCAGAGACTACTTAAAACCCTGCTAAGCTGCTCTGTTTCTCAATACTGTATTTATTGCAACTCACTTTGTAGTCAGATGAATGGAGTATTTTTTTAAAGGAATTTTACTCCCAATTGTTTTTACTACAACATAAATTTGCTGACTCTTTATTAGACAGTAAGAACTCGGGCAACCCTTTGTGAGACTTGATCTTCTATTGAAATGTGTTCAGCTTTGCCCTGGAAGTTGGCCTTTCAGCTGAATAACAAAAACTCACAGGCAAAGCTCCCCATACAGTCACAGCATTGGTTTTCTCTGTGCAAGCCTTCCTCCAACACTCCTCCTCAAATGAGTTCCCTGTGGCAGTGTCAGTACTGGCGAGTGAAACACGGCCGGGGCGTGCTGTTAAATTGTGAGCACAATTCTGGGCATGGTTTTGGGCACGGTTTCGGCCCTGTTTTCGGCCCTGGCCAGCAAGCAGCTTCTGCACCGTGCCTGGCAAGGTCTGGGGAGCTGCCTGAGCGATCTGGCTGCAGCAATGCTGATGTGGTGAGAGCGTGAGTCATGCCACGTCCTTTTGGCCCCCTGCCACAGGATGGCCTCCAGTATTTACTCGAGGAGATGCAATCACACTATCTGCCCTTTTATTTTTTTCCTTTCCTTTTCTTCTTTTTTTTCCTCCTTCTTTTTTCTTCTAGTTTTTCGTTCTCTTTTTTTTTTCTTTTTTTTTCCCCTCCCCATCAACAATTTAGATTAGTTATGTTTTAAGCTGTGATTCTGCACTGAAAGTTGCGTGAGTGATTCTTTCTGCAGCTTTGGGTTCTTTCTCATCCACTTGCAAGTCTGTTTTTACCCTACAGCAATTTCACTGACCCTGTGCTTACACCGAGGGAGGTGAGGGAACACCCTACAGTGCTCTGCATAAGTTTGACTGTTTGTTGTCCTTGAAACTACAGACAGAAACCCAACCACACTCCTATGCAGGGAAAGGATGAAAAAACCTTGTTCTTTTTGCTGTCCTTGATAATTTTTTTTTTTTGCTTCCATATATCTTAAAATAGCTTTTCTTTTCTTATATTTTATCTAGAATTTGCATTTCACATAATCATAGAATCAGAGAATGTTTTGGGTTGGAAGGGACCTTAAAGACCATCTAGTTTGAATCCTGCTGCTGTGGGCAGAGAATATGAGGATGTGCATTTCATGCCATTTTTTTTCTTCAAGTTAATCCGATAAATTAGAATGTAAGAAACAAGGGGATGAAAAGTTAGCATTAAAGCATATTTAGATTTCATTTGTCCTTTTTTGCATCTTCCTACCATCATTCATTCAATCTGCTGCTATGTCCCCTTTTGTATATTGTATCCTAACAATCCTTTAGAACATTTCCAGAATGTTTATTAGCCAAATGGATATTGTGAATCTAATGATGCTAAATATCAAATTAATTTCCTTAGCGGCTAAATATTCTTGGAATAATAATATGCTGGTTTGAAATAACCAATATTTCAAACACAAAATGATTCTTCTGTATTTATTATTTATTTCATTCAGTCAAACAATAATAATGTGAAGTAACAATACAAATTAATGTTAAAAAGATTAATAATTTACTTTTATTTAGTGATGCTGATAGCTGGAAGAGCAATGGCAAATATAATTAAAGTTGCATAACTCTTCCATTCTATCCTCTTTTTAATTTGCTCATAGTTTTCTTAATTGATCACTATCCATTCCCAACATTTGTATTCATAGTTTCTGTCTGTAAGTGATTTTTTTTGGTGAAAATCTATGTAAAAAATGTTCCAGCAATTCTTGAGAATAACAAAACTCCAAAACTCAAAACTCAAAACAATCCCACAAAGCCATTATTTTTCCCATAAAAAGAATAACTAAAAAAGTCTGTCTTTTAAGAACAGCCTTCATTAAGATAGCTTGAGGAGGAGGATGAAGAGCCAAAGACTTTGTTGTTACAAATAGGAAATGTCGATAGGAAAAACGGGACTTGTGGTCATTTTCATGTGCAGGAAATCTGGCACATAACTTGCTATGGAATGGCCTCTTTTGAGATGAAGTGATTTGGTAAACAGTGGCTACATTTTGAGCAGAGTGGGAATCTTTGGAAACTCGGCTCTGTTTGCATGGAGTATATTTCTTGTATGTAGCTATGAGCTGTTACTCAGGGAACTAATTGTGCAGTGAGTGAGAAACGGTTTGAAAATTTGGGTTAAACAGATGTTTTGCTTTCCTAAAACTTGGAATTTGGGTTAAACAGATGTTTTGCTTTCCTAAAACTTGGAAGGTAAACAGATCTTTGCCACAGAGAATATCCAACATCACTAAAACACCTTTCTGAAAAGAATGTGTGGCTTCATCTTCGTAGGTCACATTTTAGATCTTTTGGAGTTTAATTATTGCATGGATTTTGCATATACTCTAAACTAAGAACAGAAATTTAGCTTAAATCTTGATTGAATGATCAATGATCACCACTAGCAGAATTTTCCACTTCTGCTACCTTTTTCTTCTTTGCTCTATATTTGGGCATTTATTGACATCTGGCTTCAATTTGACCGAATATGTAACTGTAAATACAGTGCAAATAATCAGATCCCCTTTTTGAGAGGAATGTTAAGGAAGCAAGCCAAATAGTTTGATTTTGCCCCAGGTATATTCTCGGCATCATTTATTTTAGAAAAACAAAGCTTTTTAGAAAAGCTGTTCCTGTCTTCATGCATCTATAATTGAGCAAAATTGTATTTGTTGTCTGTAGATGGAAAAGATCAGGGTTAATCCCAAAAGTAGATTGTGGGCTTTGCTAACCACCTGTCAGCTAAGGACTAGCACAGTAAAGAACAGGCTTGGAGGAGAAGCTGAAAAATACCTCCAAGAAACTTGTCACTGCTATTAATTCTGCCCCATCAACATTATTGACAGTGGAATCCTTAACACCTGATTTTAACCATTCAAATATCAGGCATTTGGTTTAAATTGGTTGCTAAAGTCCGTTGTGCAGGCAGTGGAGAAATAGATGTGAGTCTTTTTGGATGGTGATGCACCCCAGCTTTCAGAGAATGGTGGTGATACAGGATGGACTGTCCTCTGAAGGTTATTTCAGATTCCTTGAGATTTGGAGAAATGTTCATATATTGCTGCAGGCACCTAAGCCTTAAACTGCTAAAGTCAGTGAGACAAATCCCAGAGCAGATTCTCTAATATCAACAACAGTCAGACATAATCTATTGGTCGAATTCAATCAAATGATCCTTTTTCAATTACAATAATAGCAAGACTTGGCCATGCCACTTAACAGAAGTGAGAGGGGACAGGTGACAAGTGAGCTGCATTTGCCTCACACATTTAGGAGCAACTTCTGTGAATACTAAGTCTCAGAGACATTTTTCTTCTCATTTCTGTCACATTCCAGGTAGAAATTGCTGCAGTCCTGTTAGTGCTACTTACTGCATACCTAAAAGTACCCTAGTTGGCACAGAGGTCACTTTTTGATCTTTTATGAAAGTGGTTAGTTTTTACCTTCATTCCCACATTCGATTCCTTAGGCAATACTAGATCAGTTTTGAACTACACTTTTGCTTCTAACCCTGGAATTAATATTTTTAGCTGGTCTAAATACGTTTAATCCAGTACAAGACCTTTCCCTTGCATACTTTTTTAAATCTAATTTTTACCTGTCTTTAAGTACACATCATGCTTATATGAAAACAGAAAGCCTTCTGAATTGGTAAGCACACATGTAAAAGGAAGGTGTGACAAAGAACCCATTTCATAGCTCTGAAACCAGTGATCACAATGTGTCACATGAGACCACCCCTCAGCAAGTAAGAAATTAGAAATGTTGGGGGCTCTTGAATACCAAATTTTCACAGCGGATTGGCACAAAGTTGTTTAGCACAGATGTTTCGGTAATTGTGATACGCTGGGAAAATTCTCAGTGCTCCGACTTCAATGGCTCCCAGACTCACGCTTCCACCTGCGTGGTGCGGTGGTCTACTCGGAACACACTGGCCTGTAATGTGAACCATGTGCTAACATGTGCCTGGCTCAAAAACCTGTTAAAACCCCCCCTTTCCCCCTGTTCTCCTGACATCTTCAGGCTTGTTTTCTCATCTCTGTCTTTACATTTAAAGGATTTACGAAATGGAGAAAATAGAGACAGCAGAAATCTCATGGGACTGGAGGTGTGGGAGGGAGTTGGTCAGGTACTTCCAGTTTGGTACGGAATTAAATTTGCTCACTGCTCTGTGCAAGGTGTGCAAGGGTCTTTGGAAAGAAATGTGGTGGTGCTCTTTGTAATTGGATGACCAATTTGTGGGGAAAATTTTCATGCATTGCTGCTTTTCTTCAGGATAAGGTACTACATTAAAAAAAAAAAAATAGGCATGAAAATACATTTTGAGCCATTTATTTTTCTTGTGAGCTGTTTTTTTTTGACCAACATTGTTATGATTCCTACTAGCCCTCAAATAAACCTTTGCCTAAGTTAATCTCAGTGTGCTTTCAATTCTCATTGTGTACTTGCTGCCAGAGGTTCACTGCTGAACTCGCCATTGTGCATGTGTGTGTTTGTGTGAACAGAGGAGTCTCAACCTCATAACACAGGAAATGTGGACCAATATTTTGATAACACTTCTATAAACAAGTAGCAGAACGTGGGTTCCAGAAATGCATAAAAATTTTTTATTAAAAAAAGGTGTATGTAAAAATGTTAGTAGATAACAAAATATAATGTACATGAATTCAGCCACATTCTCTAGGAAAAAAAAAGATCAACAGACTCATTTTCTCTCAAAATCCTGGTTAAAGCAAGACAGGTAAATTGTATATTACTTATGTTTGTATGTATACTCTGACTTACTGCTTGCTATTTCGTACAGGTACCCCAAAACTGATAATTTTTACAGCCAGAGCTTTTTGGATATTTTCCCACATATTTGCACTGGAAAATTGCTGATTTACAAAAACTTCTTCTACAGAGGGAAAAGTTTTAGTGAAATTGTTTTTGAAGGAAATATACAGAGCTATTTTGCTAAGATCAAACCTATTAATTTTGTTATTTTCCAAAAGAATATTTTTTTTAATGCTACTTATTTTAAAATCTGTTTTTAACTATAAAGTCTTGTTAAAGTTATTCTTTGGAAGGCAAACTTAACTGGCCTAGATAATTTCCTTCCTTCCTTCCTTCCTTCCTTCCTTCCTTCCTTCCTTCCTTCCTTCCTCTTTTTATCTGAATATCTTTAGTTACACTATCCATGCTATTGATGTTTGGGAAATGGTGAAGTTAGGGAATTTAGGCAAATCAAGCAGGTTTTTACTTTTTTGTGGTATACCTAAAAAGATAAAACTATACATTACTAAAATGACAGTTTTACCATGGAAAAGTCTTTACACTGATAATAAATTTTTCAATATAAGTATTTTTGTATAGGTTCAACTGTGTCTAACCCAGAAAGGTCAGCTTTACTGTCCTAAAATGGTACAGTTTGAGCTTATAGATCAGTTAGAAAAGGAGTGCCACATGTGTCATCTAAAACATCAATGTGTCATCTAGGAAACCCCTAGAGCAGGCAGAAGCAAAGTCCCCGAGGACTGAAGCAGCCCTCTTTTCCTTGCTGTTGGTAATATTAAAATAACACTGAGGCAAAGATGTACTGTCTTTGTTCCTGAGAAGCAGGGCTGCCTCTCTGGATGCTTCCCACATCCCACGGAGAATGGCTGAGCTCTTGGCAGCCCTTCTGGTCCCCACTGACCTTGGGCTAACGCTTCACCACGGGGTCACTGGACAACAGATTGATCACCCTGAAAGTGCCAGTTTCTCAAGGGTTACACAAACAACCTCCAGTCATTAAAACTAACTATAAAAAAAGTCCATTCTCCTTTTTTTTAAAGTGACTGAGTCACAGTTTGAGAATGGAAAAGTGGACAAAACCACTGAATAAACTCATTTTAATAATTTGTTTACTTCTATTTATCAGGCCTTGTAGATGACAACACAAGTGGAGATGGATGTGAATACCCCTTGTTTAGAGCTATTACTATTTTTTTACATTCAAATTAGAGCTAACTCCAATTAACACTGCAGAATAAAGAAAAGTGATTTTATTCTACAAATGATGTACTAAACTTGTTTTATTCTGATGGTGACACATGAGTCATGGCTGAAGAATAACCTCATCTGTACTATGAAACAGATTCCAGCTCAAGAAGGAGCAGATTTAAGCTGGCTGAAATAGCAGTGATTTATAGGATATTTTCCTAAAAATGTCCCTTTATAAGGAATTTCAGTTTTTAATTGACCAGAATATCAGAACTTTGACTAGCTTTGCAAGTAATCACACAGAAGTAGATGTCACTTTTTAAGAGACACAGAATTTCTATCTAAACACAAACATTCTAGAATGGTCTGAAATATTGTAATGCAATTTTTTTTTCTAAAAAAATTAAGACAAAAAGTGTTCCTATTTTTCACTGAAATTTGCTCTGTTGACAAAAAACCAACAAACCAACAAATTAAAACTAAAGTATAGAGTTTAAATGTTGCAGATTGTAATGTACATCTTTAAAGAGAACTGAGAATTCACTCAAAATCATAATATTGAAGAAATAGAAATAATTCTTGATTTCTTTTTTTTGAGCGCTGTATGAAAAACAAAATGAGTAAGATCTTACCTTTTTTTTTTCCCTCTTTCTTTTCATAATACAAAATTTAAGGTAGCTGTAAGGATTTTCAGAAGACTGTTCTTGTGTAGTAGACATTCCCAGTGTAATAAACTGCACACCTGAACCTCCAGGCTCGTGGTCTTTTGCATTCCATTAAGAGGAGGTGAAGCCTGTGTAATGCTAGATACAATTGTGAGTTACCATGGTGGTTTTTAAACCTTCTGGAATGTTCGCCTGTTCATAAAAAATTACTATGATGGTATAAAATGTTATCTCTTTGTAGATGAAAATTCTCTTCTGCTGAACGTTTAATACAATTAATACAATTAAATTAATTAATAGTTAATGCAATTAAACAGATTTCAGTGTGTCTATCTCAAATGCTCCAATGACCTATAAAAGAAGTTACATAACTTAAAAGAAGCCTGTGTTTATGTCAAGTATTGAAATGATTCAGTGTCTACATGAGGACTAAGTAAAAGGATACCCCAGTTTCTGTCATGTTGCACTCTAAGATGCATCACATTTGCTTGAAGTTACTCATTCTTTGGGATCATGAAAAGAAGATAAATTCAGGCAGTTTGTCACAATTACAGATATGCCTCCTTTTTCGTTACTTTTTCTCTGTAAATGACCTCTTTCACTGCAAGGTATGAAGGTGTGATGTATGTACAATGATGAATTAGCTCTTAAGAATTCTGGACTTGATTCATTATTGCTTCATGTACCTGAGGCAGAAGCTGACACCAGATTTAAGTTCCTTGCTGACTTTTTGTAAGCGATGCATCCTTATAAAAGGCAAAATAAACTTTCCAATAGCTGTGAAATAGTATTTCTTACAAGAAGCAATGGGCCTATTACAGCACTTGAATGCTTAGGTTAGAATTCATATGCTTCGACTTTGAAATTTAGATTCTCTGCCACATCTTGTAAAGGACTCTTGGGAGCTTGAATAAACAGTTTTGAAGAAAATGCTTTGCTTTAATGATGTTTGTGTTTTCTTTGTAAACGGCAATGGAACCTGGTAACCCATGGAGGACATTTGCAGCTCCAAAGTTTTCAGCTATAGCTGAGAGAGAGGAGATTACACTGAACTCAACACTTAGAGATCGAGATTGATGCTTTCATACGCAATTTGAAATTCATAAAAAGCACAATTGGACCTTCCTTCCCTCACCCTAAATTGCAGCAGATCCAGTGGTGTAAACTGTTTGCTAAAGGAGTATCTAAAGAGAAATTCAAAGGCTTCAGCAAACATTTTGCTGGAGAAGAGCTGAGCTATCCTGTCTTGTCAGACCTTGAGGGAAACAGCTAGAAACTTGATACATTAGGATTGAGGGGAAATAACGTAACATCTTTTTTTTTTCCTGAGGAGACCTTTTATATCAGTTTATGTTTAGTTGAAAAAAAAAAAAAAGAAGCAAGAAGAACTGGGTAGACAGCTGGGTTAACAGTAGGCAAGCATTTGCAGCCTGGTGACATTTGTGAAAATAACAATATTTTTCATTTGTAGACTCCTCATTTAGGCAGCCAAGCTTTACAAGCAAGTGAGATCCCTGCAGAGTGAAATCCTTTCAAAGGGTAAACTAATGTGTCTTCATACCAGATGCCTTTTCCTTGCTCATTTATGTCACTTTCTTGCTACCCTGTGTACTTTTTTTAGCTTTTCTGAGCTTTTACTTTTTTTTTTTTAAAATGACTGACAGATGTTGTGGATTGAATGTCTATGGCACCAGTCTATAAGCCAGTCAGTTCTGCAGAGGAAAACAAAAAACCAAAAAAAAAGCAAACAAAAAACAAACAAACAAAAAAAAAAAAAACAAAAAACAAACAACAAAAAAAAAAAAGCAAGAAAAACCTGAGTCCAAATCCTTGGTTTTGTGCTCTTTGCTTCTCCAGCTCCTGCAATTTGACTTAATTTCACTGTCTCCTTCAATACTTATAAAAGTAATGCTCACCTCAGACCTGACCTGCAGCAGCTCTTCCTGCTGCCAACTTGCAGTAAAATTTATTGCCTTGTTTTATCAGATGACATGAAACGATGCCAGCAATTTCTCCAGTGTTATCTATATGTGATCAAACAGCACTGAAATTACCCACACTGAGCAAAGATATGTTGTTTTCTCTTGAATATTTTTAACCTGTAAAGTCCATTGGAAGCATACTTGCTTGACAACAGACCTTTTAGCCGGAAGCTTGTCAAAAGGAATACCTGACAAGCCAACATTCAAAAGTGCTGGGAAAAGGAATTTTATTTTATACTGCAGAACTTTGCAGTGTAATTTGCTTTAGAGGTCAGCCAGCTAAAGCTATTTATTGTTCAAAAGGTGTTTTTAATCAATTTGAAAAAGTATGGCTTCTCTCCAACTATGCCTCCCTTCTCCACAAGCACCAGTAATCAGGATTAAAGAAGTTTAAATAACAACAAACCAAGCTTTGTATTTGTGCCTTGTGTCAACTCACACTGCTGTAGGAAAAGGAAAGTTGACTTTTCATTTGTTACAATGCACTCAAAATGAAGTTGAAAAAAACCTGTCTTGCAGCATTTAAAAGTACCCCCAAAAATTCTCAAGCCCTCTGTTTCACAGTACTTTATACCTAGAATCTCTGATCACTCATTCCTTAAACCTAAAGACATGTCAACATTTGCAGTGGAGTGAGGCAAATATGCCTGTGCTCATGGAAATGGAAGTCAGTAAAGCCTCTGTGTGTATCAGCACCCTGCAGACACATTGACAGGAATTCATAAAGAGGACAGTCGTGTTCATGCCTTGCTGCTACCATGCCTCTTTGAAGCTGCTTGAGACCTTTTTCTCTTGATGCAGCTCTGCATAAATGCAGTGCTTTTCAAACTGGTGGGGCTGTCCCTGCATCTCGCTCTTGCACATCTCCACCAGTATGAGTGGGACTCTTTTGCACCCACAATAAACTATCGTGTACTGTACTTTTTGGATCTTTCTTTCTTTCTTTTCTGAAAACCTCACACATTTTGTAGCGTTTACACTAACCCAGCTTCCCCTTTAGGCAGAGAATACTATATTATCATCTACAAATGAGTAATTGAGGCACAAAAAGGTTAAGTGTCAGACCTACGACCACAGAGAAAGTCCGGGGAAGGTGTATTCACCTTGTGTAACTTGAAGCATCGACCTCCATCTAACTCAAGCCCCTCCAGCTTTCCATTTCCTTCCACTGATGTACTGAACAGAAGTGCCAAAATAATTTAAGTAGTATCCCAGGCTGAATTAAATGCTTCAAATACCTTGCCTCATCTTCAGATTAGCACTCCCTTTCTTTACTTCTGCCAGGTTATAAAGATGTGTCAGCATACAGATCAAATTCTGTACTTGTTCAAAACATGAGCAAACCTTGAAGATGCCCAGTTGCAGTTCTTGGCAGGAGATTGTTTAAACTCAGTGAAGGCTGGTGAGCTGTCAAATCTTCACGTGTTGCATGTTTTGATACGCGTTGTCTAAGTTACCATTCAACACACAATCTAAGTTCTGATAATGACAAACATTATGAAAGAAAAAAATCTGAAAGGCAAAAGGGAATAAAGGCTAGCTTCTGTGCTCCAGGTCATTGGGAGTTTACATGTATAGAGAAAACTCTATCACTGCTACAGTCAATAGGAATTTTGTCTTTGGAGGAGATTTTCGGCCGCAGACTTTCTGTGCGATGTGTTCTCATCTTCCAAAAATCTATGTTGTTTATTTTATTTGCTTATTTTTTTTAATTTGATGGTAGAAAGTAGGTTCAAAACCGAATTGCTAATCACAGTGCAGTGATTTAGATGATTTACCCTGCATTTTCATAACTTGATCTGTTATGTTTATTTTTAGCTGAGTTCTTTCTTCCTTTCTTCCCTTTTTTCTTTTCCATAGTGGCTGTAGTGACTTCTGCAGAGTTTTATAAACTTACCTTCTTTCACTAAACTATTTGAAAACAACCATACTTTTATAATTAAAATTTTGCTTGCTCCTTCCCCACAAACACGTTGTCAGCTATGTAAAAGCTAAACTATCAAGTGGTATTTATTTAATAATGATTTTATATAGTTATTTGGGAGGGTTTATTAGATTAGGTTATTTAAACTTAGCTATGTTTTAAAAAATATGCACTGTACAGAATTACATCAAATTTGTATAGCCCATAATACTAGACTACTATATCAGCACTTTGGCTCTGTATCAATATTTCAGGGATTTTTATTTATGGTGAAGACGAGGACATCTTCATGGAGAAATCCCAATAACTTTAACAATACTCTACCTGTAGAAGGCCTGTCTTACTGAACAAAGTAACCAAATGCAATATGACTCTGCATATTATGCCCTTAATATTGTATGAGCATTGTTGGTCCCTCTGCAGTCCTTCTACATTCAAAAGTATGCTGGGGTAAGAATTGTGCTTATAAATTCAGAGGGGCTGGAATTCAGTTCACAGCTAAGGCAGAAAAGGCTTGGCAATTATCTCTTGCAAGGAGCATTCATATCTTTCAGCTGGTTGTGCCAGGGAGAGCACCTTCTGTGGTGTTAATCCTGGTCCGTGCAAGTGGGGCTGCTCTGAGCTTTGCGTCTGATTCCCGTGCTGACCCAGCCAGCAGAACTGGGCTGGCACGTGGGAGTGGAAATAACCTGTGCCAGGTACAAGACCTCTGTGGAGCAGTGCAAAGGAGCAGGAGCTGCATTCCAGCCCAGTCAGTCCAGTGAACTGCCTCCGGGGCAATGCAAGTGCCTGTGCTCACGGTGAGGCCATGGTTGTTTCCTAAATAAGCTGGTGGCGCTCACTGCAGTTTTTTAGGATATTCCACGTGACCTACCCCCATCGGCCTGGATGAGAATGAAAACCAGGGAGCTTGCTCTTTACAGATAAGGCAGCTGAAACTCTTTGGTATTGACTGCAATGAAAAACTGCTGGCTGTGGATGTAGAAACCACTATTACTAGAGCATTGAAATTTTTCTAGTTAATGAAAAGGGATTTCATTTGCATTAACAGAACTTTGTTGAAGAGCTCTTTACAAAAGGTGGGGATTAAAGAAAAGGTGTGGGAAGGACAGAGGAATTTTAATGTTTTTCTATCCTGACTTTTTATAGGAATGGTGCTATTAATGGCTTAGTGAATGCTTGTTTGTCTCCATGTGAAGGAAGATGGATGTGTGAAGAGTCATCCAAGTTCCAGGGAGAAACTGAGCAAGACAGATTAATCCCACCTCAGCCTGACACCTGGGGCACATCCTTATCTAGGGGGGTAAATGGATCAGAATGTTACCGCCCGTTTATTTGTTCTCCTTCTGTTTGGAGACTTTCCCTGATTAATTACTCTCTAGTAATTGCTGCTGTTAACTAATGTCAAACCTAATTAACCTGGAGTCCCTTCATCCCGTACCTTCGCCATCCCTTTGCAAAGACGAGAAGGTCATCAGCAAGGAGGTTCTGAGGATGGCCACACTTTACCCATTCGTTTATTTGCTTTGGGCCTTGTTTGCTATTCCTGCTGCAATGCCTGGCGACAGCTTTCTAGAATTCCCATCAAGTCTAATTGGCCTGCTGAAGCAGCAGTGAACACAAGATTTAAGAAATGTTTTCTTTAAAAACTTCTGGTCCTACAGACACTTTGAGATCAAGTTTCACTCTGCTGAAATCACACACGATTCCCTGTGATTTTCATGAGAAATACTGCAAGAAAGTATTAAAAGAGAAACATGTCTCTGTGGTTTGGAGGGACTGATGGCCAGGGGTGAAGAGTGGGTGGTGGTAACATAGCAAGGCATCTACAGAATCTTTAAAGGTTGCCAAAATTAACACATACAAGGTATTCAGTATCAAAGTTTTCAATATTTGGCTCCATAAACACAATACCGGTTGCAAAAACAAAGCTAAGGATTTCATGCTGATTACTCAAATAAAAACTGTTTAATTATGAACATTTGGGAAATGAAGTTATGAAGGACTGACCAATATTGCTACGGCTTCCTAGTGTTCATAGCAGACTGTGAACGCTGTGCCAGCATCTCACTGTGTAGTGCATTGTAGATCCATCTATGGTAAACAGTCGTAAGGCTCAGTGTGGCTCGGGCAGATGGCTCCGTGCAGAAGGAGGTCTCCCATCCCTAAAACTTGTGGCTTTTAGCTTCACTAAGCAGTGGACTTTCCAGTCCAAAACAAGCTACCAGCATTGTCTGTGGAGAGGCTGATCGGGGATGTCAAGATTTTGTCTGCTTTTAGGTATTTTCATAGAGCAGCAGTAGAAGGTTTATTTCAGAAACATGAATAGGAATAAGTCAAGTGATGTTTGATATTCAGGAAATACTGGATGACACTTCAGATTGGTCACAAAGATCTGGTTTGTCTGTCTGATTTTCTAAGATTACTGCTGAAAATATTCATCTCTTGGAAATTTCAGTCCTGGATTTCCCAGAGGCTCTCTGGGTCTGACTTTTCAGCCTCTCCTGTCCATCCCTCTGACTGGCTGCAAACTGTTTTTCTGACTCAATTGCTTTATCTCACCATTTACAAGTCTCATAGATACAACTTCCAGTTGAAGCTTTGGAAACATAAGTGAAAGTTATAGAATGACTATGGTATTTTTGAGTTCTGTGTTCTCCAAAACACAGTTGTGGGTCACATGATTTACACTGGAGTGTGTAGTGGAGCATATTCCCAGTCAGTCACTACCTACCAACTGGTGAGCACTTGATATGGCTACCACGCACGATCTGTTAAGGCTTTTCACTCACAAGTGGGATAGTAGGAAATCTCATAGAGCTAATAAGTTGAACTGCCCTGTTGTATGAGAAAAAGAATAGTTTATGAAGTAAATTCGGCACTTTAGAGTCTAGCACTATAAGGTAAACTAGCTTTAATTTTAATTTGCTGTAAAAATTTGGATTACAGCAGTTCAGTTGTTGTTTCCAGAGAACTCAATATTTGTGGAGAAAAAAAGGAAGGTGAGGACAACAATCTAGAGTTTGAAGTCTTTTTAAGCATTGTGTATAAGTCATTCCCAGCTAGGAATCCAAGATGTAATGTTAATAATCAGATTAAATGAGTGTATCGCAATTACTTACTGGCTCGAAGAGCATGTTTTATCACGATACTCCTTGTGTTACCAGTACTCACACCTTATTTACATCTTCTTTGAATTCCTCTCCTTTGCTTCACTTTAATTCTTCTGTTATGAAAATTCTAAACCGCATCACTCTCAATGGCTATGTCTCACTACCAAATTAAACAATGATGGATAGTGTTTTCAGGACACAAATTTACTCACCACTCATATTTCATTGCTAGTGTGGTGCCTGATATATTTGGTCTGGATTATTTCATATTTCCCTAAATGATTGCTGGGCACACTCTTGAAGTTTGAAAATGTAGAGGACTATTCCCACTAACTGGTTTGGACACAGCCACTCCACTTTAAAATATGGAGTCCTCAGAAATACACAAGTATTTTTTCCCCATCACACTGAGGTTCATGGCTAGAGATTGTCTTGGATAGGTCACTTTGCACTCCTTCTTTCTTCTCTCAGAAGTCCATTAAGAGTCATTCAGAATTAGATACGTTATTCAATCTTGATTTTTAAATAGCTAACGTTAGAATTGTGTTCTGCTTTGATTCTCCTATGAAGGCAGAGTCAGTGGAAGATACAAAACTGAAGGAAAAAGGTATTCCCAACATTTTTAAGTGAAACACATCACCACCCCCAGCAGAACATTAAACCTTCTTGGTGTAAGGACTGAACTTTCTAGATTTCCTGTGAACAATAAGGAAGATGAAATTGCTGCCACCATCTAAAGCAAGAAATGAACACTAGTTCCAGCTATACAAAAAACATGTATATTTGACAAAAAATATGCTATTATCATTACTTTTAGCAAATCATATAAAATGTTGTTAGATTGTTAACAAATATGTAGGTGTAAATATCTGATTTTCATTTATCTGATCCTAAAGCCTTAAGAATACTGACCACCTTGAAGAAAGGTAGTCTTTTTTCCTATTACACTCTTACCTTCCCTGTGCAAGTGCTAATCTGAACAGGTGGAAAATGGCAGAATTCCTTCAACTATGATGTCTACAGAGTAATGATAGCAAAGTGAATAAATTTTAAGAAAAACCTTTTTCCCCTCCCTTCTCCTTTCCCCTTCCCTTCCCTCCCTTTCCAATAGTACAGAACAAACCATACTGGGAAAGGAAATATGGCAGGAGGTGTAGCCAGATAACATCTGGCTGAGGATCTCAACTTCTGGAGCTCTGAAAATGCTTCTCTAATGGCAAGTTAAAGACTACCTGGAAACATTCCCAGACACTGAAACTCTGCACTGTAAAATTGTTAGCACAGACCCTGGAATGGCTTTGACCCACTCCAGCTAACCCCTTCCCAAGCATTCCTAGATAATGTGCAGGAGTCAACATTGCTGGGGGATCACTGCCAGGAGGCAGTCTGGGTGGAGTTACAATTTAAGCTAAAAGACCTAAACTTCACAGATGTGGCCAAACTGTGCCACTTGGCCAGCCCGGGGCTCTTGACACTGTTTAGTTTTCTGGTACAGATGTTACCTGAAACTTCCAAGATCTGTCCACACGTACAATTGGTTCTGCTACGGATTAGACTCTGTTTTTCTGGAAATATTTCTAGCTGGTCTATTGCAAGTGCTCATGAGATTTCTATCCTGAAGATATTTTGATATATATTTACCATTTCTGGTATATCTGAGTGTGTCACAGATACTTCTAACTTACCTGACTATACAGGATGAGTAAACAGAGCAGGATTATGAACATATTCTGAAATTCATACATAGATCTGGAATAAGAAAATATCTTTAAGGCCACCTTCTCCCCCCCCTGCCCCCTGAGATGCTCAACTCCCTTCTACCTATGATTTTTTTTCTTCTTAAAATATTGCAAGTGAGGTCCATGTCCAAACCCTTCGCAGTCACACTGAGTCTACAATGGCCAAAAACATTTTAAGAAAAAATAATGATAAAGGGGATTTTTCAATTCTATTTTACCTCTTCCATAGCACTGTGCAAATGAAATGGCTTGTTACCATAATTCCCTCATAAACATACCTACTACCAGAGCTACAACATCTCTGAAAACATGACTCAGCTACAGATATCAGTACTAAGTGATCAGATTTTAGACTGATGTAGCTGAGAACAGAAATCCTCCCTTATTAGTCATCTTTTTGCTTCTATTGCTTTTATGAGCATTATTGTCTATGCTTAAAAGTGACAACAGTCAGGTACAGGTATATGCATAGGCATGTGTTTGTTTGTTTTCTTTCCAGCTGCAGCTTTACAGAAAAACGCTTTCTTTTCCTTTTTGATCTTAATCTAACAGGAAGAAAAATAAGTTAAGATGTTAAAAAATACATTTACCGCAAAAAGGCTTTCTGATACGTTTACACCAGTTGATCTATACCAAAAAAACTCTTGAAGTATAGACAAGTGTTAATGCTCATACATGCTGAGCAAAGAGAAAAGATTCTTGTTAAAAGCCTTCAGCGCATTAGACTCAGTCTCAAAATACGTGTGAGGAAAATTGTCAGAGTAGTTTAACATTAAATATTTTGAACAATGCATTTTACTGTAATGAAGACAAAGACAAAGCCTCTTAAGAGTCTTTGCACTTCCCAGGTGCTTTCAGCAGTTGCCTTTATGCAAAGCAAGTTGCAGGGGGGTTATCCATTGTACAGAAAAGTACCTGTTTTTTGTTTTTTTTTTCTAGAAGTCGCATGTATTTCTGTTTCACGTGGCAGATTCATTTCCGTATCTTCTGACAGCTTAGGTTGTCAGAAGATCTTTCATCACCAAAGAGAAAGACATGTTAATACTAGTAGGTTTGCCATAGTATTTCTGCTTTTGGATAGTAAAGCTCAACTGATTGCACTAATTTAGCTACTCCATTTAGAAATACTACAGCATAATATTAGAAATACTGTAAGAAAAATGGCAAGTTTTTGCCACTCATAAGATGTAATTGACTTGCTTAAGATAACTGTAACCTAAAAATTAGCTTCTAACCTCGGAGACAGGCGTTTCCAGTCACATGCAAATATACTGCAGAGGAAGACAGTTTTATGAAAAAGCAAAAAGGAGACAGGAAGAGGAGAAATGAAGCAATGGATAGATTTATAACTGAGATTCAGCTATAAAAATCTTGGGAACTCACAGCCTAGTCGAATTGTGACTTGCATCCTTGGGTGTTTCTTTGACTTGTGACAGATAGGAAGTCAAGGAAAACTGTGTGTACTCACTGAGTGTTTAAATCTTGTACACTGTTTGTTCTTTCTTTCTCTTTCAAGTATCAAACCTAAGAGAAAATCTTGCTTTGCACATATAAAAAACTCCATCCCTGCCAAACTTCCAATTTTCATGTTGTCCAAGGAGCTGAATGTAATTCCTTTATACATGGTTTATTCCTGATCCAAATAAGTAACTTTATTTAGGGTGAAAATTAATTCACTGGGCAAAATTTCTGAGGGGATTTATTGTAAAAAAAGGGGCATTTTATTTTGATAGAGCTCTCTGAACTGCGTTGAGCTGATTAATAACACTAATATTTCCAGAAAGTCTGGGAAAAAAGCAACAGTAATATTTCAAGTAGAAGAAACTGCTTTTTAGTTATAACTGGTTTGTGATCAGAAACCATTTTATTACAGGGACAATTTGTGCAAGATTTGGGAAAAAAGACATCTAGAATAAATATTAATTCAAATTGGACAAAATAAATAAATAAATTATCAATCATATTATGGCTTGAGTTAACTTCCTATTAGGCAAAACAATGTGTTGAGAATTTTACAGAGTATAAAAGCTATCCTCCATGTCTGGGGTTGATAACATGCTGTGTCTCATGGCATTATTTAGGTGATGATTTCACTCCTAATTCTGTTTGTAGAGAATTGTGCCTCAAAAATCCTGTAGCCAAATCAAGCTATAACAGTGAATGCAGTTAATAATTTGAAAAAAAAATTGCATATAAAGGTCATCAATTCTCCATTAATATCAGTTTTTCTATCAGAACTGTGTGGCTGCGAGAGAGAGACTTACACAAACAGAAGTTATCAAAAGGTAACATAGAGTAAAAATTCCCTGCAGCCTTAAAAATCCTGAATATTTCCGTTGGTAATCAGCCACACGCGCTTCATCAGTCAAGAGAAGTTCAGCAGCGGAATGGAGAAACAGAAATTGTCAACTTTGTTTTGCATTTACATGGATGAATTTGACTCTTTCAGGACTGCAGAAAAGTATATATGGACTGGTTATTTAAACCATGCAATTGAACTTCGTTGATTTCTGTCAACCAATATCATGAAATGTTCTACGGCTGACAGGGTTAGAGCAGAAGCCAGAAGGTCTGTAACAGTTTACAATATTTATTAAGAAAACAAGCAAAAAATTCTTAAAATATTTGTCATCACACAACAGCATATGTTATTAGGTCTTTTGCACTGTGTGACTTGATCAGAATTTCCCCCTGCTTTGTACTGCTATTTACACTTGCTCACATTTCTTAAGATGTCAACTGTTTAAAGCACAATTTGGATATTTCTGCTCTCAGAAAATGTAACCTCAACTGGATTCTCTTTCCTTCCTTTGTAATGAATACATTCTTTTGCCTTTCTCCATACCTATACTTTCTATATTTCTTTGAACAGTTCACAATATATTTATGATGTTTCTAGTGCTTCTTTGCTGAGAAATTTCATCAACTTCATGTCTCTGAGCTGCTGGTCTGAGGACATGCAAAAAAGGATATATTTTGACAAAACCGCTTGTGCCATGCGAGACAGAAATAAAAAAGAAGGAATTTTTGGCCTCATTCTTGTCAGGAGTAATTTTGCCTTTGCTTTCAAAAGGTTTATTCATCATTTGATCTATAGTCCACCCAGTTTGGGGATGAGATGCTACCTGCATTTGTCTGAGCCTGTAAATTTGACAGGCAATCCATTTTTTAGGCAATTGTGAGACATTTCTTAACACTTCAGCTCTATGTCCCAGCTGGAAGCAAATATGCCAAATCAGTTATTTCTAACACATGCAGACAGAATTGTTTCTATTTGTCCTTGACAGATTTTTTTCAGGGATGTCAATTTCCTTCCCTATCAGTTTATTAGTAAAATCTAAGTATCTTTATCCAGTGGCTCCAGCCAACTGCAAGTAGAGCCTAAGATATCTAAATAAAACATCATTGTTTTTACTGACATCTCAGCCAACATCTCCTCTTGCTCAGCCTTCTTCTGCCAGCTACAAAAAGCAAAAAAAAATCCAAAATGAAACAAGTTCCCAACCCTATTCTTAGCATGAACTGGTATTTTCTAGATTACTCAGAGGCCAAAGTCAGTTATCACAGAATGGCCTTAGATGTATGCTTTCTGAGCTATACAATGCATCTGTACAAAGAAAGCTCCGATGCAGTTTCTTTCTTGGCTCCAATTTCTGGTAAAGGAAAGTTTTTCAGTTAAATACACTTGCCATCTGCACAGGACAGTAAATCGGATCCCATTGGCAAAAATGTCTCCTGAAAAGATCCCTTTAAATACCTTTGATGTCATAGTTTTAAAATCCTGGCTTCTTTTTGATATGTCCAGATCCCTTCTCCAATGGCCTTTCCAAATGTCCCTGCTGGTTCTCTCTTTCTTATAGACCTAACAAAGAAATAATGTTGGACATTGACTGGCCTCAAGAGGAGGTTTAAAATTTAGCATCCCTTTCCCTAAAAGACACTGTTTGGGGATTCTTACTACTTCATCCATCTTTCTCTTCCCCCCGGGTGGCTGGGAAGGACCATCCCATCTTGGCTCTGACCCTCCACTCCTGCTACTGTTGTTGATACTGCTGCTGACTCTCTGTAGTCATGATTGATGTCTTGCTGACAGGCACATAAATCATGCCTGTTCATAATGGTTAATGTTGGTATTTGCATGTATTAAGCATGTTTCAGCTCTGAGACACTTAGCACCATGTGTGCTGCATTCATTCTGCTACCTCAAGGCCTTGGAGGGAGAGGAAGGGAGTTTTCCATTTATAGATAGTTTTGTTTGGGCAGTGGGGAGAGCAGAGACCATTGTTAAAAACCCATCCAGATGAACAGGAATGAACTTTGCAGCTGCAGCACAATTCGCTCAGACTACAAGACCCTACAGGATATCTTGTCTGGCCCACAGCATCTCGGCAGCTGCAAACAAAGATGCATCTGCAGTATGGCTGGATTCTGTACCAAGTGCTGGGCTAGGACTGCAAAAGAAAGATGTTTCTTAAACCCTTTTTTCTTAAAACCCTGAGGCTTTTAATGTTTCACACAGACTTTTGTGGATACCTGGCCTTTTACAGATGATTTTTGAAGAAGGTGCAATTCCGATTTCATAGATTTTATCACTATAATTTCTTTTCCCCCCGTTGGCACAAAACAACCAAGAAACTGTTCCTATTATTTCATAATATAATTATCAGTCATGGATCCTATGTTTCTGTCCTCTCCAAAAGTTCTCTGAGGGGAACAATTTGTCCCAGAATTTGGCAGCCTGGACAGCCTGCAGTTTTTACGAATCCTCCTGATGGGAATGAAGTTTTGGCAGCTGATGGAATCACAGAGGTATGTGAAAGACAAGACTGAATAAAATCCAGGCTCAAATCTCCAAATCTGCAGAGAGATTGTCCCTTTGGGGATCTCCAGTTCTTCGATGGGTCATGGAGGCAGCCTGTGACCCTCCCCATGCAGTTGCAGAAAAGAAAGTTAATGGCATGAACCATTTCCTCCTTTGTATTCAAGGCTGTGTTCTTTGCAAAACTAGAATAGGAGAGCAGATCTCCTACCTGGAATTATCCATTTGTGATGATAATCACTGGGTTTATTTTTTACTGCTAAATTGTTAGCACAGTTGCTGGTATAGTTTAGGGCTTTGGGCTTTGCACTATTCCAAGAGATTCTCTGCATAGTTTGCAGTTTACAGCAGGTCAGATATCATTTTCACATGATCAATTTTTCATGATGTAGTTTCTAGCTTCCCTTTAGACACTATTAAGGAATCTGCATATGTTTTTACTCTTCTAGAGGCCACCTTAGTATTAAAAGAAAAAAGCTGTTGTTATGCAGCAAAACATTGCAGGATGGACCCCAGTTTAAATGGGCATGTTTCAAACAGACTTTACCGCAGGAGCTGTAATGCCAGTCCAGAAGAGGCACATGCATTTAGAAAAGAAAAGGAAAATAGTTTTGTGGACATTTGCATTCTATAGAGAGAATCTTCTGTTCAGAGGGTTACATTTTTCTGTTTTGTAAACATACTCATCGCTCTATAGTATTTTTCCATTAAAAAATGGGCTACATGACAGAGAAAAGTAGTCATAAGAAGTCCTTATGATGAAATAGGTCCAAATCCTCTGCTCCTGGGAGTTGAACCCAAGCCCTTTGGCATAGCAGAGAGCAGTGATTCTTGTAAATGTCAGTGCTGATTAATTAGGGGCCTGGCCTGAACATACCTATTGAAGTAAAGCTGTCATGTATTTCAGAGGGGATTTTGCTCGATCAAAAAGAAATGCTCAAGTATTATGTAGCTGAAACTAACACTGAATTTAGAAAATACTAGCTTCTGATATAATGAAAGGCCATTCTCCAAAGAAGTTTTGCCCAGGACAAAATGGCACAAGAACCATACTCCAGAGGCAAAGACTACGATTTTTCATCAGGCTCATTTAGACTGAATGTATTCCTGTTTCACAGAAGTTCTCCAGGTGTGGGACACCAACCCAAAGACTGAGGTCTAAGACTTTCTGGTTTGCAAAAGCAGCATTGTTGTTCTGTTACCTTCTTCTGTTCATTTCCAGGGTGCTTCCAGACTATTAAGAGTTTATTTCTAGGGAGCATGACACTTTTCATATTAAATGACAACTAAGGAACAGGAGAGAATCTTGATCACGTGAGATGAAGAAGTGAGAAACCTACAGTGTGAATTCTTAGACAAAGAGATTATTGGAGGAAACCCCAAGTTCATTTTAAAAAAAGGGAGAGGAGAAAGGGAGTAGGAAAATGAAGAAATATTATGAAATTGTCGGTAAATTATACATGTAAACATATGCATCTTAAAAATTATGCAGTTGCTGTGATTGCAATAGTAAAAGGTGATCCGAGGGGAAGGTGCCTGCCTTTTTTTTGCTATATAAACTCTGGCTGTTTCTTGACTTACAAGTTTTATAAACACCCTAAAGATTACATTTTTTTGTACTCCTGTGATCAGCTAAACATGGTAAAGTTTAGACACTAGTCCTCCATCAGGATGAGACTTCCTGGCACGTCTATAAGGATTACTAAGAAATTTTGCAGATAATACAGAATTGGGAGTTGCTGAGAGGTCCTGCAGAGAGACCTCGGCAAATTAGAGGGCTGGTGAACGAGAGGCTGGAGACCAGTGCTGTGGAAAGGGACCTGGGGGTCCTGGCCGATGGCCAGCTGAACATGAGTCAGCAGTGCCCTGGCAGCCAGGAGGGCCAACCCTGTCCTGGGGGGCATCAGGCACAGCATCGCCAGCCGGGCAAGGGAGGGGATTGTCCCAACCTGCTCTGGGCTGGGGCGGCCTCACCTCGAGTGTTGGGGGCAGTTTTGGATGTCACGATATAAGAAAGCCATTAAGCCATTAGAGAGTGTCCAAAGGAGGCATAAAAGATGGTGAAGGGCCTTGAAGGGAAGTTGGGTGAGAAATGGCTGAGGTCACTTGGTCTGTTTGGACTGGAGAAGAGGAGATTGAGGGGAGACCTCACTGCAATTACAGCTTCCTCATGAGGGGAAGAGGAGGGTCAGACACTGATTTCTGCTCTCTGGTGACCAGTGACAGGACCTGAGGGAATGGCCTGAAGTTGTGTCAGGGCAGGTTTAGGTTGGATATTAAAAAAAAAAGTTCTTCACCCAGAGGGTGGTTGGGCACTGGAACGGGCTCCCCAGGAAAGTGGTCATAGCACCAGCCTGACAGAGCTCAACAAGTGTTTGGATGATGTTCTCAGGCTCATGGTGTGATTGTTGTTGCTGTCCTGTGCAGGGCAAGGAGTTGGATTTGATGATCCTCGTGGGTCCTTTCCAACTCAGAATATTCTGTGATTCTGTGATCTTTTCTTTAAATTTGGGGATTTTTTAAAAATTATTTTATCTGTTAGAATTTTAAGCTGATTTTGCTTTCCCTGAAAGCATTTGTATACTTGTCCTTACATAAAACATTTCTGCAGAGGTGCAGAATATTTTAAGACACCTCAGAAACTTGGATTTGCCAATAGCAGGAGGATTCAGCAGATGGCAGGATGTGGCCACTTCAAGACAGCCAAGAATCTGGGCCCCCACCCTCCTTTCTGAGCATGTGTAACCAAGCTGTCTGTCTGTCAGACAGTGGGAGAGAGACCAGTGTGGGAACTGCATGTACTATTGGAAAGCTTTTTAATGAATATCACTGTCATAATTAAGAAATTATCTTTATGTATTTAAACAGAGGCCCCACTTATGTGCTGTATGAAATTCTTACTTTGCATCTCTGGAAATCATAGAATATTTCTTTGCATTGGCTAAGAACCCACAGCTTAGCACATGCATTATGGCAAGTATGAAAAGCTTTTTTTTATGATCCATTAAGATTAAGAAGTACAGGCACCCATTGCCAACAAGCACACCATCTAATCAATCTTGCATTCCATTATTCTGTTTCATACTATTTTTGATGGGAAAATTCCACTGGGTGGGCCGTCATCCCTTTTATAAATTAAGGAATAAAATAAACAAACAAATAACCCACTCACAACCCAGGCTGATTTGGAGGCTCACGAGGTTCTCACATATTAACTGACTGCATCCCAAAGTCACATCTATTTTGCATTTGAGTTCAAATGATTTCAATGAAAATTAATGGCAGTTGTGCTCGTTTGGGAAAGTAAGGATAGACCCCGAAATACGACCCTATTGTCTGTTTGTGATGGATTTGGAAGGCTTGTAACTCAGCTTTTTCTAACAGGGGAGAAATCAGTGATACAGAATATCTTAGAATCATTTATTTATACTGTGTACAACAGTCACTGAACATAGGTGGTCATAGACTACATGCAGGCAAAACCTTATTTAGAAGTCTTGACCCAAAAGCTACTTTCAGGTTCTCAGGAAATAATTTTCACCAAGAACTAAATCTAATCAGAGAGCATAAGATAGTTTGAACTCCCTCGTTGTTTACAAAAGCTCCCCCATAAACCTGAACACCAAAAACTAACAGTACAACATTCCTTGAAAGTGCATATATTCCTCGTAGACTAAGAAAAGGAATGTGTAAGATTATATTTAACATGACCACCTGGTGACTCTGCTCCTACCACAATAAAAGAAAGTTAATATTTTAAAAGGTGCTTAAGACTCTCTGACTTTACTGTAAGTAACTTTTATGTTCCATAAAGGATTAAACACCCAAGTCCACTCACAAATAGGATCCAAAAGTGACCAGAATGTAGCCCCCAGGTGCGATGCTGTCAGCATGAGTATTCCTTAGGCGGGGAGGTGGAGTTCATGTACCCACATTCAGTCATCTGCACTGCAGGGATCTCTATCTGAGCTTATTGCCAACACTGTCTTTTTTCGTCTGAGAAGAGGAGCAGTTTCTTCTAAGGTGACAGTCTCATCCTGAAGTAGATGCCTGAACCAGAGATGACAAGACTTCACTAACAATAAAAAAATCTGGCAAAGGGTACTGGCTGAGGCACGGTTTTCTACATTGCAGAGGTCTATATTTGGGTGGGATGAATCCCTCTGCTTGTGTTTGGGCAGTTTTCACATAGAGAAACAGCCCGGTTTTGACGTTAATGGGTGGCTTGTCACCTAGTTTGTGCTTAGACTCAAGTAAGCTCTAAAAGAAAGATGTCTCTCACATCCTTAGGGAGTTACAATGCTGGAGGACTCCCTGGGAGTACCAACATGCTCCAACAAGAGAAGAATCTTGACAAAGTGTTGCTATGGCATCTTTCTTTCAAAACACCAGGCAAAGGCCCCCACTGTGTATTCAACTGTGATCATGTCTCCCTGGCAGAGGGAGGGTTATGTTCCCCTTTACCCTGTGAGATTGTGGAGTGGCATCTCCCACCTTCTACAGGAGCATTGTAACCCTGTTCACAGGGCTCTGACCTTCTTGCTGGAGATTTCTATCAGGCCAAAAGATTAAAACATTTCTTGGGCCAGAAGGAGAGAGCAGGTGTGACTCTGATATTTGATTGTTAGTGATTAAAGACTTAAGGGCATAGGCAAAGGGAGAACTGGGTGAACTGGGTTACAGGCAGTTCTGTGAGAACTGTTTTACTGTTTGGCATGAGATAAATCTTGGCTGAAGTGTATGAAATGCAAAAAACAAGAAAAGATATGTCTCAAAAGAGGAAAAGTATTTCATTTGAGTAAAGGAAATCAGAGGTAATATTGTAGTTTCACAGCCCATGTCATTTTTAATAAAATCTGCAGGTGGCTTGCTTCTTGTGTAGCCTAATGCTACAGAAAGCAGCCAACTGTGAAAGTGTAAAATTGGAATAATTTAACCAATAGCAAATAAGCCCAAAGTTTAGACATTTGACTGACTCTACATTCACAGGGCAAGGATGAGATTGCTGTGAACACAGCCTACATAGCTGGGAATTCTTTGCGTGTGTCCTTTGAATTTCAAGAGCAGAAAGTGGGAGTCAAGTTTATTAAAGCTGATAAGGGAGGTGGAAGATTTTGTAGGAGTGTGCTTGAGCATGCTGACCTCTCCCAGACTTCCTTCAGTTAGCTTTCTTGTGAGTCTCCAAATCTCAGAGGCTTTGGAACTCAAGTCTTAGGCTGTAGTAAAGTATTTAAGCAAATATTTTAATAGCTTTTCAACCCTTGTTCAAACACATGCATTGTTCAGCAGCAGTTCAAGGGTTAAATAAAGCACACAAACATAATTTATTATAAGTTTTTCCTTAATGTTAGAATGAAGACATTTTCAGTAACATTTTAGCCATTTTGCAGCTCATACAACATAAAAAGGAGCAGTTTAGGTTGCATATCAATTTTGAAAACACTGGGCTTTTCAGCTGCTTTGCATGGGAGGATCTCAGTTCAATTTTTGGCAGGAAGAACAACATTCTCAGAGGTGCCCCTTCATGATAGGGCTGATTTTACTCCACACCTGGAGACTACATAGCTCTGATTTTCACAGCAAAGGAGATTTTTATATTCTCATTGGACACTTAGCTCTTTCTCTGGAAAAAGGAGTCCTATCCATATCAAAATTTGACATCCAGAAATGACAACATTCAAAATCTATGGTCAATACATATTCCTATTATGTCAGTCAGCAATCAGGTCAGTAAAACCCTCATGACCGTTCCATCAGTTTCAGCAAGCGCTGAAAGGCTGCACGGCGGTTTCTGGAAGGAATGTAAAAGTCTGCTGCATGGGAATGCAACTGCTTGGGGAATAAGGCACAGTGTTTTGACCCAAGTTTGAATTTGTTCAGGACAGAAGGGTAAGTATTACAAAATTCCTTTGGAGGACTTTAATTTGTTCCATCTACCTTCATAATGTGGTCTCTACTCGTCACCAGCTCGCCACTATTAGTCACTTCAATAAGACCCTACACGTGGCTAGTGAAGTAAATGGAAGGGATCTACATATGTGGGAGAAGTAGCCGAACCTCAAAAGCGCTCCAAAGGCCCATGTGGGTCATTTCAAAGCCTTTGCTCTCTTCTGGGGGGTTGGGCATCTCATGGGAGCATTCTTATGAGAGATCAGATTGGCTAGAAAGAAATGCATTAGCAGCTGCTCATGTAATATCCCAGAAATTCAGCTTATTTCCCTCTAATTCTGGAACTTTAGGATATGGTTTGAATTTAAAAACAAAATACAAGTTCAGGAGTATCCTTATTTCATCCAGCTTGGCTTGGTAATAATCTTCCACCTACTCCATTGGGTGTTTATTGCTTCATTTTGTATGGGCTGGTGGCACTGGTACTAGCTAAAGATTCCTGTTTGTTAGTTCTCTCTGATGGAGATATTCCCAAACTAAAAGACAGATGCAATTTTGATGTAGCTTAAATCTTTACAGCTCTCATTATATTGTTTCAATAGATTAAACCCAGAACTTTTGATTAAAACAAGCCTCAAACTTGGGACAAATGTGGGCAGAATTTTAGACTCAGTTTGATTTACTGTTAATTTTTAAATTTAATTTCTAGGTTGCAACTTTAAGAAGTGGTTTGTTGTTTCATGTGTATAAAAGCTGCTGTGTTACAATGGCTTAAGTACATATCATACCTTATTCAGATGTATCCCCTACATTTACTCTGTAAAGTTTATCCCATACAGATTGTTTATATTCAACTCTGTTAACAACAGAAAGTTTACAGATAAGCAAAGGACCTTTACTCTGTTAGTTTAGGCCAGGCATTTTTAAACTAAACTCCAAGTTATAATTACTTTACCTTTATACTGGAACACTATGGCTAAACGTAGGCAAATAAAAATCGTGTAATGTTTCTGTTTAACTTCCTTGGTAGTAGAGATGAAAATTCTAGACTGAAATGATATTGTATGACATGAACCAACAGTCTGGCTGAATAGTCTTTCCGTTCACTTTTGGCTGTCTGGATCAACTCTTTGATGAGTTCAGTAAAAAAGTGCACAACTGATTGTAATCTCCTCTATGCTAATTTTACTTGAGTGAAATTTTGCTGGCCTTGTTTACTTTATTTATGAGTTACCCCAGTACGAGATTACTGAGGAGCTGAAGATGTCAGTCCTTGGTGTAAACAGGTGTAGCTTTAGTGAAAGGATCACAGTCATGTACCTGTAAACAAAGAGAGAAATAAAATGTTCTGTTTGTTTCTAATCTCAGAGTTACTGTTTACACTGTCTATTTAAATAAGAAAGTTCATGTATAACTTCATAAATAATAAACAGACATTTCAGGTACTTTGCCAGGAGGAGTATACTTAGCAAAGGGAAGGAATGTTGAGGTCCACCTGTAAAATTATTTGTCCTTATAAGCAATAACAGGCATATGTTCTACATCATATTTGGGCCCAGCCTCTGTGGCCCGGAACCAAAGTAAACACATTTTTCTGATGTAATTGTTTATTCTAGTTGAATTAGTGCAACGCAGTCATAGCTGTGAGAAACATTTTATTTGGATCAGCTCTCAACCAGAGCTCAGAGAGGTTGCCTACCTGGCAAATCAGCAACAGTAGCTTGTTTTCACAAAGTCCTCCAAGTTTTTTACTCAGAGGAGCATATAAAAACATTTTAAAGCATGGGTTGTGGTCCTTCTCCAGATGACACTCGAGTAAATCAGAAGTAACTGCAGCGAAGTCAAATGCAGCCCTCCCAGTATTTGTGAGATGGGCTTTGTGTTCCACTCCCTTGCTGTTTCCCACTCTGACGTACTTGGCACTCCGAAGAATGTACTCACACACTGTTTGGGCACACACATCACAGCTTTTTTTCTCATCCCTTTATTTCCTTGTGCAAGTGTTAGCCACCAGATGAATGTGTAGCAGTAGGAACAATAACTAGAGCCCTCTACCTGGGTGCTTCACTGGGAATGCCTGCATTGCACTAACTGCTCCTTTGGAATGATTCAAGTACTTTCCCCCTTAACTATCCTCATTCACACGCCTAAAAAGGGAGGGAAAGTAAGAAAATAATGTAAAAATTTTCACCCAGCACAAGAATACCATGTGCTTTATACATGATACACCTTCGAAGAGAAAAGTGTAAAGTTACAATGTGAAGATCTTTTTTCTAAGATTTAAAAGTTCACCATAAGCTTCTAGAAATACTGACCTCAAAAAAACTCTCTGTTTTGGCTTTGGGAGACTCATTATGCTTTAAGAGGATTAAAACCACAAACGTCTCTGTAGACAAGTGTATTAAGAAATAAATAAGCCACAGGTAAGCAACTGAGGTTGGGAAACATGGGAGCAAATACATGAAATGCTGGCTGACTAAAACTGTTTTCAAAATTAAGGTGATATTTTGTACACATTTTCAGGTATGAAAGGGATTGTGCAGTTCGATTTATTCCATATTTCTGTGGGGTTTAAATACGGAAGTTCCAACTTTTTATGTATAATTTTTTGGAACAAGCCCTCAAACATTTTATCCCTTTTGAGGGGCAGTCAAAAGTGAAATAAGAAAAGTTTTAAATAAATAAAAGTTTTCCAAGCCAGTTTTTTTTTTACCAGATTCCTGAAAAAGTTCCGCTTTAATTCTAATATGAATTATTACTATTCACTCCTTCACATTATACATAAAGATTTTTTACTCATACAACTAAAGCAATAATGAAAAGATTCAGATTTTTTCTTACCAGCAATGGAAGGGATGAATGGAGAAAGAAGTTAGGAAAGGAAGTGACAGAGAAGAAGGGGACAGTTGTAAGTCTAAGGCACTCTCAGTGTGCTCCTGCTTTACTTTAGCAATGATAAAGTGCAAGAACAAGAGCAGTTAGTCACAGGAGTTTTCAGTGAGATTGCCCGAATACTGAACTTAACATTTTATCACAGAACATCTAATTGAGAAATCTCACTGGCACAGTGTGCACATGGAAAGGAACTGATGTAGCATTTCTCTATGCAGTATTCCCAGGTGATCCCCAGGAAGCCATCTAGTTATTTAACAGATAAACTATTTTTTTTTTTCACATATACAAATAACTAATGCTGAAAGCTATCTTTCCTCTGTTTCCTATATTGTTACACAGGTGGTTCATTCATTGAAAACACCCTCTGCTGTTCCAGATAAATTATTGTACAAACAAACAATGGAAACCTCTGCCCTGGCAACTGAAAAGAAAGATCCCAGCCATTGCACTTGTAAAGTTTCTCCAGCTTTATTCACTCTTTTCAATCAAATCCTTCTGTGAATCAAAAAGAATTAGCCATAAGCCATTTTAAACAAAAGATGTACATCTGGAAAGAGATTACCTAAGCACAAATGTACAACAGAAATCTGCGAGCCACAAAATTATAATCATTCTGCATTCTTAAAGTCTTAAGCCAAAATGCTTTGCTTATATTGTAAGTTTTATGTTTGGGCCTCTTCTGTCTATACTCTCTCATGAAATGGACTTTTCAAGATGAGGAGCGAAATCTGGTTCTAGATGTTTAGCTGGATTGAGCAGCCTGTTAATTTTCATCCTGTGGGCCATGCTGATCTTCTCATGTGAAGGGGTAAAGGATGCCCACACAAGCTATTGGTTGCCGTCACTCAGAAATTCCAAAAGAGTAGGAAGGGCAGTAGTTGTTCCCCATGTCCCTCATACATCTCAGTGATTTTGTTCCATGATTACCACTCCTCAAACTCAACTGTTTCAATGGTGAGAAGAAGCCTAGGAGAGGACACACCTTTGATTTTAAATACAATGAAATAAAAACTAGAGTAAAGAGAGCCAGAAGATCGGTGCTAAAATATCTGAGAAACCTTTGGCATAAATACTAGGAATAAAAATATGTTTGCAAATGTTATATATGTTTTATGACGGACTCTTGATAAAACGGGCAAGGGAAAAAAATCTAATTTTCTTTGCATTTTGTTGAGAAGGGCAGCCAAAAGTACTCCCACATGCTCTAGAATATAGATAAAAGCCAAGGCTGGAGTAGCACCAATGTCAGATATGAGACTGGAAATCAGTTAGAGTCTTTGATTTTCCACAGGCCAACTGTACAGATTTTACAGGAGCACAAAATGAGTTTCATTCCATTCTTCCTGAAGGTCTCAAGAGACCTTTGAAACGAGTTAGGAAATGTTTGCAAGGTGGTGTGCAGTTGCACCTTTCATAAAGAGGAAACAGAAAGCAAACCACCTCCTGCGCAATAAAATAGCATTTTACCTCTTTGGGGGCATTCTGCTGTGGTTTTTTGAACTCTGTCAGCTTCCACTTTGAGATAGCCAGGCCTCCTAATGGAAGTGCCTGAGTTTCCAGTATGGTCTGTGGCAAGAACGGATGCATTTGAGTGCCTCTAGAGAGAAGTCCTGTCTGTGTGACTTATACACCCTTAGGAGAAGTAAGAATTTAACCTAGGAACTCTAGTTTAGTGCACCCAGGACATTTAGACAGAAGTTCAGGACGTATTTTAGGTGAACTGGAAGAGCTTACACATTCATCAGAGAGACCCATACTTTTAAACTCTCTTCAAGTATTTTGTTAGAGTTGCTTGACTTTGTATTACTCATTCACAGTTAGAGCACTGAAATGTTTGAAGACCTGTCTGGATTAATTTACTCAATGCAACAAATAATCCAGTGACTGGTTTTGTGTTTAGGGTTTATTTCTATGATAGAATCTCATGAATAAATATGATTACTGTTATAGCTTCTTGGATTTATTAAAAGGCATTTGTTTCTTTTCCACAGTATTTCTTGATTTTGTGGAAAGTAGCAATACTTAGTCTCCTGCACCCATCTCTTTTTATGTATCTGACATATCTTATAATACATCTGCACAGATCCATTGTTTTAAAATGCAGTCACTCCACTGATCTTAAATTTTATTTTGTGTATACGAGGTGGATAAGTGCTTTTAAGAAACTACTTTTGCAGTTGTGGTTGTTGGTGATTGTTTTCCTTCCAGATTTATATTCCGCATACATTCTTTATTAATGGAGAGAGAAAAATGCAAAAATGTGAAGATCCTGCCCTTTCCTTAGTGCTCGTTTTGGAGCTGTATCAGGGGTACATTGAACAGCCTTGTTTCAAGCTATGAACTTATGAACTGATGATTTTATGAAATACAACTCTAACTTCTATTATAAAATAATCCTCATTCCTTTCATGATACAATTTCTCTGCAGATTTAGACCTTGCTTTATGTCCTGTAGGGTGGCAGGGAAGTACATGCCCACTTCCATCGCTGTATAATGTGGCATCCCTCAGGTGACCAGATAGGCAGTTACTGAGCACAAACAGCTCCCTCTGAAATCAGTGCCTGAATGCTTTTTCTGGGCAGTGGGTGCACGATCTAGTCCCAGGGTGACAGTGTGTTTGGCCTTCTCATCTGCCTCCTGACAGTTGACTGTAAATCTGGTTTCAAATTTCTTCTTTTCTTTCCATGTTAGAAAGTGAACTGGGCAGCCATTTGGAGTTCTTTTTCTGCACCGAGAGGAAAAGTAAGCTGCTATTAATTTATCGGGGTCTTGTCTATGAAATTAACTAATTTCCATTAACTATTCCTTATGCTGGTTTAGAGGTAAAAGTCTATTTCTCCCCAGAAAAAGTTAGCAAGAAAAGGTACAAAAAAACCATAGCAGAGGCAGATCCAGCGGGCAGCCAGCTTCTGCTGTTTAGGTCCACTATAGAAACAGAACTTAGTGTATTTAAGTCTATACTCAGCTCCATCATGTTGATGGAGAAAAGCAGCCGGGAAACCCTCATCTGTGCAGTGAGACAGGGAGGAGAGAGGTGGTGGGGATCACCAGGTGGCGCTGGAAGATGCTGCGTGCCGAGCCCAGCGGTCGGGCTGTGAGCACCGCTCAGCTCTCGCTTGCCTCTGGTCGAAGGCTGTTGTTTGAAAAGCTGTCAGGAGACACGTCAAAGTTACCTTCTTGCTGCAATTTCCCCTGAAGGGCTATTCTGTTTCCTGGGCACTGTTTCCTGGGCAGCTGGGTTTGAGTGGAGGCTTCAGAGAATCAAAAAATAATAGAAAATTTGGGTTGGAAGGGACCTAAAAGATCATCTCGTTCCAATCCCCATGATATGGGGAAGGACACCTTCCACAAGACCAGGTGGCTCAGAGTCCTATCCAACCTGTCCTTGAATACAGCCAGGGATGGGGCATCCACAGCTTCTCTGGGCAACCTGTGCTGGTGCATCACCACCCTCACGGTAAAGCATTTATTCCTAGCATCTAATCTAAACCTAGTCTCAGTTTGAAACCATTCTCCTGTTATATCACTACATGCCCTTGCAAACAGTTCCTCTCCAAACTTCTTGTAGGCCCCTTTGGGTGCTGAAAGGCTGCAATAAGGTCACCCAAGGGAGCATTTCTTGCTTGGGTGTTCAGCATCCTGCTGATGGAAAAGGCCTGGAGCAGGAAACCTGCAGCCCTCTTCCTTCTGCAAAAACGCCCAATGGGGCAGCAGGGAGCAGCAGACCTTGGGGTCTGAGCCTTGGACCTGCCTGTCTTGCTGGTCAACTTATTTAAGAATTAAATATAAATGGCTGAAAATATTGGCTCCTGTGTGGCTGAATAAATTCTGTTCAGCTTTATGCTTGGACGGTATTGTATTGTATAATGGGCCATGCGTCAGCGTTTTGTAGTTGGTGGTATCCCCAAACACCTGGCAGCCTGATAACCATGTGTGAGACTTCTACTTGTGTGCATTGCAATATTCCCATTTCAGAAATAAAATAAAAAGACAAAAAAGGAAAACCAAAACAAAACCCCCAAATGCCATCAGCAATTGAAAAAAACCCAAAATACAACAGAACTGTGCATATTATTTGGGACCAAAAGGTGAGAAAACTGGGTTTTTATTTGAAAATGTTTGAGAATCATTAGAGTTGAGATGACCTTTCCTGTCGCATATGATATTTTTCATGTTTAATCCTCAATTAAAAATGTAATTTTTAAAATTTTATTGTTGTTGTTCATACAATCACAGAATACGCTGAGTTGGAAGGGACTCATCAGGATCATTGAGTCCAACTCCTGGCCCTGCACAGGACATCCCAAGAGCCACACCGTGTGCCTGACTGTTGTCCAAACACTTCTTGAACTCTGTCAGGTTTGGTGCTGTGACCACTTTCCTGGGGAGCCTGTTCCAGTGCCCAACCACCCTCTGGGTGAAAAACATTTTTCTGACATCCAACCCAAACGTCCCCTGACACAATTTCAGGCCATTCCCTTAGGTCCTGTCACTGTCATCAGAGAGCAGAGACCAGTGTCTGCCCCTCCTCTTCCCCTCATGAGGAAGCTGTAACTGCAATGAGGTCTCCATGTCTCCTCTAGGCTGAACAGACCAAGTGACCTCAGTCATTCCTCACATGACTTCCCCTCAGGGCCCTTCACCATTTTTCTTGTCCTCCTTTGGACACTCTCAAATAGTTCATTATCTTTCTTACATTGTGGCCCCCAAAACAGCACACAATATTCAAGGTAGGGCCTCACTAGTTGTTTAGAAACAACTATTAGAAACATAATTTGGGGAAAAGTCAAAGAAACGTTTGAAAGCATCCTCTTTTTCTTCTGTTTGAGAAAGTGGATAGCATTCATTTACTTTTAACCTTTCACAGCAAATATTTACTGTTTTGGCTATCTGTAGCAGTTAACTATAACAGGACTGTGACAGTGTCGTGCCAGGACTTTAAAATGAACATATTTCTCTTCTTTCTTTCCTGTTTCCTAAGAGTTTGCCCATCCTTTTCTGGTCACAGTTGGCTGGGGAGTCTGACTTGTGTTCAGTACTAGTGCATTGAGAAAAAGTGCCACCTCTTGCATTATTAAAATCACTCCCTGCAGCCTCTGGAGATCTCTATATGTCTCTGCTTCTTGTATGACCCATCTTGATCCTGTTTACCTTGTAAAATTTGACTGGATCACAGCTCAAGGGGCTGTGGTAGATGTACTGTCTGATTTTAACTCCTCGATGACCTCAGAGAAGTTCCCGTGTACAGATATGCACGTGCCCATCTGGGGCTGCATCCGGTGAGGTGCAGAGCAGCGTGGCTCTGCTCCAGCAAAGCACTTAAACCAACTGCTCACACGGAGCCACTGGGCTCGAGCCAAGAGGGAGGGACCGCGGCGTGACCTGCACTGTGAATTGCATTCAGATTTACGGCTGGAGCCGGCCTGAGAATGGGATAGGTAATCCAAACACGGTGTTTATTTTACATTGAAAGGGGTTATTCACAAAGGTTGGGTCAGTCTGGTAGAGTCACTCCTAAAGGCTCCCAAGGGAAGCCCACCTTGCTCCTGTCCTTGTGGAGGATGTCTCTAGAGAGATCAAGCTTGTGATGATCAAGTGAAGCTTTATGCATACTCTCAAAAATGTCATACAAATTGTATTTTTCTAACCTGCTCCAGTTCTTGAACTCTGGGTAAGGTTTCTGAAAGGTTCTAAAGCATTCCAGCATTTTTGAAAGTGTTGCCATTTCACTTAATCCCCAGGTGGATGGTGTAGTATCTCGAACCATGTGTATCATTGAAACTTCCTTTCCATGCTGGTGTTAAAGACAGCTTAATCCTTGCAGGTTTTCAACTGTTCCTCCAGGTCACTGACGGAGGGGTGTCACTGACATGTCTGTGTATCATATGATGATTCTCTCAGTAACAGTTTGGGCAAAGATGATGCAGGTTTCCAAGTTGTTAAAGTAGCTTTTTGTCCTTCCAGCAGTTTTTACCTCAGCCAAATACAGTGACAAAGTTTGTGTTCAACAAGTGAAGAGTAAAATATTGACAGGGACAGTGGGTTTACAGCAAAGGTGAAATCTGGATGATAAAATATTAAAATGGTGATATGTGACCCTAAGATATTTTTTAGTATAAATCCATTCAAGAGTGTGTCAGAGCATCTATTTTTGTACATTTTATACACTCTGTATTCTTGATTTTAAGTCTATTCTCTTCTAAGTGTTCCTAACTTTGTTCTGTGTGCAGAATTAAACCAGTGGATTAATCCTGTCAGCACTCATAATCCTGGGGCATGAAGAGGCAAAAGGAGAGGACAGTATCTTAGCGGACAGGGCTGAAGATGATTGGTAGCAACTGGCTCCCTAATAGTTTAGATGTGATACATGAGTGTGCTATGATAAGTGGAGGAGTTCAAGGTGAGAAGATAAAATTAGGAGATTGTAAGCATCTCCCAGTTCTGTGCACAGATTTTGATAATTTGTTGTAGTTGTGGCTGGTTCTTTTCAAGACGGCTTTCCGGGGCTCTATCTGATCAGTTCCTCCAGCGGATAATATGTGTTCCTTCCATGAGATGATAACTCTGGCATCTGGGCATTGCTTCAAATAAATATCATTTTATTTGGTGATACTTGTCCCTTACAGTAAGATTATCTGGTGGTCTTTCTCCTGTCTGATTCAGTCTCATTTCAGTAAATTCAGCCAGAAGCTTTAAATGTTCTTCATCCTGCCCGAGCTCAAGTCTAATCAAAGGAAAAACAGGCAGGTAATCAAAGTACTGATTTTCTATTTCTGTATGAAATATTAAACTACTGCCTTTTGTCTGCTGAAATATGAAAAGTACATCCTATACTTATTTTGGTCTTGATTTTAGAACCAATAGATAATTTAAAAAAAAGCAAAATGATGCACAAGCAAAAAAAAAAAACTTAAGACTGACAGCGAATTGATTGTTTTTCCTGTATATTTTCTCTCCAATGCATAATAATAGCATCTAAATCTCTGTCAGAGAAGCTTTTGTGCCATTTGGACTGCACAGCTGTGAAAGTTACTCTCTATCCAGAGGGGAGGTTTCGACTGACCGTCATAGACAGGGAATGGTTTCCTAGGGAAAAAGAGTCCACTGGTATAAAGTTCATGTCCTCCTATACATCTGCTGATTCACATGTGCAAAAACAAAAAAAAAATCTGGAAATGAAGCTGTTTGAAACACCTTTTGTGAATGGTCATTTCACATAGTGTTGTAGAAAATAGATGGAGGAGGATAAAATTCCATCTTCAGCTCACATCTGTCATTGTCTTTTCAAGCACAGCGTCAGTATAGAGAAGACTCCTGTTTTGATCCGTAATCAAGGCCTGCATTTTAATCCTCCAAAGCCAAGAGATTTTTTTGCTGTTGGATAAAAAGAGACAAGTCTGAAAACACATGCTGAAGCTGTACAGACTCTGAGCTGGAAGAACTCCTGAAGGATGCTAGGCCTGATGGGAATTAAGAAGTCTGACCTGCTTCCCAGCTTCGAGCTTCCTCTCCCAGGCACGCAGCAAATGTGTTATTCACTCCCCGACCCTTTGCACAATGGGCTGACCTTCCCCTCAAATAAGTCAGCCCAGCATGAGAGCAACATATGGAGCCTTTGGGGCCTTCCTCTGTCCAAAAAACTGTGTCATGTTTAGGCATCATAGGACTCCCAGTTATACGGACCTTCCTCCTGCTGAACGAAGCATCAAGACTCTCATTGACTTCTGAGTAAAGGGGACTGGGCATTAAGCTTGCCTCTGGGAAAACAGCGTATAAATAAGGAAAGTTATGTGGATCCCTGAGAGTCCATAACATAGGAATTACTCATGTAAATGCAATATTTAGACTATTTTAAATGCATATTAGTTGGAACACTCAGAGTAATGTTTTGCAGTTTCCCTGCAAACAGAGCTTCTGTGTGTGCAAAGCAGCTGGTAATGTTACAGTGACAGGCAGGGAATAGCAGTCCCTAGAGCGGGACAGTAGAGAAGGGTATGGACAGGCTGAGGCAAGGCTGTTCTTTACTTTGGAGAAGAAGATCCTTGTATAGTAGATTGTGATATTAAGCTTTCACTCTGAGCCTCTTAGAATTGCCATCAGATCATGAACATAATAATTTATGAGAATTTTACCTTCACTCTCTTGGGAAAGAGTTTCCTATACATTTTTGCAGAAGGAAAAATACAAGTTTTTTGTCGGTAGAGAAAAACATGGTATGAGTTTTCCAACTTCTGCAGTCCTGCTCTAATGCACTTAAGATTGATTTTAAAAACTTCTTCTCTCGGCTCTGCTCATGAATAAATAAAGGTGTCAGTGATCCCCCATCCAACTCGCCCAAAGACGACATGAGAATCTGGACTTTCTTTTGTAAAACAAAACAAAACAAAAATCTCCAAAATGCTATAGGAAATCCTGAGATGATCTTAATGAAGAAATATCGAATCCTAGAACCAGACACACTGTGATGGGTGGAAACAGATGTATACAGTTATAAAGCTAAAACTCTGTACATGCTTCTCTGCATACACTGATGGAAGAAGTTTGTCCTGCTTGTAAATCCATACCTCACCAGCCCTATAAGTTAGTTATGAGTGAACTATAATCATAGATCTGTCAGATAAGCAGTCCAAATACCTTCTTTTCACTAGAAACTATACCAGAGACTGCAAAACTGTAACATCAACAGGAGCTTTCAAGGCAAAAAAACCCAACAACTCCCTTGTTTTGATCATTCCAGAATGCTGTTCATGCAAAGCTTACTGGGCAAAACCAAACTTAAAGCAAAACAGATTCATCCCCATGTTTATATACCACTATACTTGCTCTCTACAAATCAGGCTGTGTAATGATGGGACTGACCTCGGAGTGTGGGAGGCAAATGGGTACAACAGGTCACCATCTTCCTGCAGGAGAAACCTTCTCCTGGAAACAGACAAGCCAGGCAGTGTGCGTTTTAATTAAAATCACATCCTGGGCATTTAAGTTTTCAAAAATTATTAGTATGACAGAGCTTACCTTTTCTTGTGACTGCTATTATTACTGTCAGACTGCCTGCTTCAAGTGGGGGGCTGAAGGTTACATATGGGATGGGGGAATGTAAAGTTAGCTGGAAGGGGTTAGTGTACGGGGCCGTAGCCTTGGAATGCTCTTTGTTGGCCAGAGCTCTCTTGCTGTCTTGTCTACAGCTGTGCAAAAGACCCCTCAGGACATCGTGTACAGCCCTCAGCAGTGACTGCGGTGCTATAAACTGCAGGTGACTCTGGTCAAATCCAATTTCTCTTCCTGAACAGAGTGCATGCTATCGCTGCTGCATATTCCTTGCCAAGGTAAACGGGGGTAACAACCTTACAGACTATTCTAGGGAATTTCATTCAAATTTATGCTTGGTGTTGTTGTATTTCTTTAAATAATTTTTGAACTCTTTGAATTCCTGTGCTTGTAATTGAGGCTAATGGGCCATGATGAAATAAGACGATGTTTGGGTGTATATAAATAGTCTTACAGATGAAAAGATGAGCTGCTCAGCTTAGTAAAGGACGCACTTTCATGTAGGAAACCCAGGACCCACGAGGAGTCTTTCTAGGAATGCCTTAATTTTTTTTTACTATTCATACTGACATTCCTATGAATCATCGATGTGCATTTTGCAAATTCAGCTGTGCCACAAAAGGCTGAAATGACCTACCCAAGGCTGTACAAAAACTTGTGGTGCAGTCAGCAGTTGACTCATGCTCCAAATCTCTGTTCCATTCTACTATATTATTCTTGGGCACCCAGCTAAATCTTGTGCCTTGGAAAGTCTTCCCTTCTTAAACCAGGTTTTGTTTCAGCCCTGAGGAGCACAACCACTTTAAAAACAGAGACACAAAGAGCACACATCTTCGGGGAAAAGTTTAAAAAAGCACAAGAAAAACAAATTATTTCATAGTTTAAAATTCCACTTTGAAGTGCATTTTGGTGATTATCAGATAAATCCCTAAGAACAGAATTGGAATGACACTATATATGTGCTTGAAACAGTTCTTTCTTTAATGGATCTTTTGGAACTTTCCTAAGTTGCCATAAGAAGTCCGTTTTTATCATGCTGTACTGTAAATATTTTAGTACTGAAATTGGCTTTTAATAAAATTAACTGCAAGTTCAAAATGTTTAATGGACTCCATGGCAGTAAAATTAGGAAGAATGTAATTTTGTCTCTTTAATGTGCCCCGAAACATTCTTGCATTGAATTAGAACACTGATTGTTATTTTTCAGCTCGGGACTTGGCAGGTGTGTAATGTGACTCCTGATAGCAGGACAGCAGATTACATTCTCCTATAAAACCATTTCTAAGGGACTTGGCACAAAAACTGTTATTGCATGTCTGCAGGTGTTTAGTAATTGGATTAATGCAGAGCAGAAGGAATGTCTGATGCCCCAGCAGTGAGAAATGCTGAGGAAAGACACATTCATTTCTGAGAGTAACCTGGAATGCATGATGACAGCCTGTTCACACACACAGAGCCAGATCTAAGCCTGCAAGTTTAAAATTAACTGCTGTGAGCAATCACCTTCCAGAGGAAAGTTTATCCAAACCTAAATACAATAACAGGAGCTCTGTAAGTAAGGAGGTAGGGAGCTTTGGGCTATGTTTTGATCCTATTCCAAAAGTAACTTGCATAACCTTAGAAAAAGTCCTTATATCATGCATATCACGAATCCCTAAAATCCTAGGTGTCTAATAAAAATGTCCTTGATAAACATATAGACCCTCAAAATTCTGCAAAGGTATAGAGAATATAATACAATCTCAGATCAGGGGCTTTCAGGGTGAAATGATGTTCTTTTAAATATCATGATGATGAATTAGGAAGGCTTTTGTAATGGCCAGGGACTTAAACTATAAATATTTCTATACTGATTAAAATAGCTTAGGTCCTGACAGTACACAGAAAAACACTTGAAATGTGAAAATGTAGGAAATCTTTAGATTCACTAAGTTTTGATGTACAACTGATAGGTTGTCCTCAAAAATTAACTTGAACTTGGGCACTGTTTTAAAAAGCATCTTTTACACATGTGGTTTATACATTAATTTTAACAGCAGAGGGATTTAGGAATAAGAACAATTCTTCGTTTTATTTTGTGCTGGGAAAACTGGGCCCATGAGAGAAAGCTCTCTGCTGCTAGGGCTCCTGAGAGGACAGAAGTGATGTAGATCCAGTGAGGACACTTCAGGAAGTATTGTCTTTCTTATCTGTCGGGAAATAAAGGTACTGAGGTGACTGAGCACTCTGCTTTTGGGCTGTCTGATTCCTCTGGAAGCAGAACTGGCTAGCCGCAGAGAGGACTGACCAGTGCCCTGGAACAGGCTCCTGGCTAATTGAAAAAGCCACTGTGTTTGAATAAAGTTCATGACTCACACTTGTTGGGGTTTCTGCCGTACTCCTTCCAGATCATGGAGATGTCTCAGGTGAGGATTTCAGTCCTTTTGGCTTTTGCCTCATCTCTATAACCACCTGGATACAATGAGGAGTTAATAAAACTCCACATCGCTTTCTTATGTTGGTTGGTCAGAATTACAATTTACTGAAATAAGTGGTGGATTCATTTCAAGAACAAGTTAAATTTGAGTTCTTTATAGTCTCTCTATGAATTTATTAGAAAATAAGAATCATAAGAGAGGAGAGTATATTCTTAAGACTAAAATAGGAATAGAAAATTTTCATTGCACCACATTGCCTACAGAAAAAAAGAGCTCCCCTTGGGGAATTTAATCAAAATATCCCTGCTTTTTGGGAACAAGACTTGGAGATTTTACCAGAATCCTAAAAGCTTTGTCCTATGCAATGAATGGTGTTTCATTGGGGATCAGGTGTTCAGCAACCATGGAGCAAGTGGCAGCCTCGTGGAGGTTGTTGGGAGCTCTGCACTGACTTCCAGATACAAGTCACAGGCCACCCTCACTGCAGTTAAAGTTGTCAAACAACTTCCATTATAGCTTTGTCTTTTACAGGCACGGAGCTCTCCCTGGGCTGGGTCTCGATCAGAGAGGACACGGACTAGAGGGGGCTGACTGTGTGTAGAACAGAGCTCATATTGCACCGATAAGTGCACATGCACAATCTGCTGCTTTGAAAGCTCTCTAGAATGAAAGGTTCAGCTTCTGTGAAGCTCGGGGAATGCTGCATCGCCCTTGCCTTCGCAGAGGTGGCTGTGCCTCAGTTTATATCCTTTTTGTGCATTGCATGAATCAGTCTCTAGTGTGGAGGGTCCATTTCATGTGGTATGGGGAATGCTTCATTTGAATTCTTCCAGATTTCAGATGTTTGACTTTGGAGCTTTAAAACTCATTCCCCATCAGCTTTTATGACTTTAATTGACTATTTTCTTTTTTTTTAGAACATGAAAATTAAAAAAAAGTCTGTGGTGAATCCACAAACTTGAGCACTGCATTCCTGTGGCACAGAACTGCTGTGCTGCATGATGATGCTGACCATACAGACTGACAGCAGGCTGTTCTAACAGGGAAATGAATATTGCTTGAATGACTCAGGGAATAATAAAAGCAACCAGTTCTGCATCTAACCATCCCATCCCCCAGGAATACGATGGTGTTTTTCATCTAACCATTTCCAGCTTTACTACTCAAAATTGGATTGTCCCCTGAAAAACAACTTTGAGCATTTCTGAGAAAATCTCTGAAACTCAGAGTTCCCTGCAGGTGGAGGAATGACTGTGTGCTGAAAAGCATCCCCCAACAGCAGTAACTAAAAGGAAATAAAGGGACAAGTTTGCAGATGTTTGCCCTGTTTGTACACTCGCTATGAATTCACTCAATCTATTGTTGAACATAGGAAAATAAGTTTGTGGACCTTCGGTTGGACTCAGTACATGCTGCTATGTTTTTAAGTCCGAAAGTTATAGAGTGCAGACAAAACCAGTTGCCTCCACTCCCTTTATTGTCCGTGGAGACAAAGTGATTTATGTCACACCTGGCTTTGGAGTTGCATTCTAGAGGTACCTGCACTTCTTTTTCCACTGACTAAAAATGGACTGTGCATAAGTCTTTAGCCTGCCTAAGACTTGAACTTTCAGACCATTGCATTAACTTATCTGAATCTCATTCAAGCCCTCATTATCAGGAAGGGTTTATTATGCATTGGTGCACTGAAACATCACTTTCTCCTCCAAACAAAATTACACTGTCCTGTAAAAATTTTAAATTAGTGAAACAACTGTTGACACAGATATGTTAGGCAAGGTTCACATCTTGTCACATAGCTACGCAAGAAAATTCTTCAGCCTCTTGAGCAGCTCTTGACATTTTTATTCTCTGTAAATAGAGGCATTGTCTGTCTGTAGTTTCACTAATTTCGGGGAGTGTCCTCTGGGAGAAGACTGTATAGCAGGGCTGATTCACCTACTGTTTGTGTGTTTACTGATGGGAATTACAGACAGGATTACTCAAGAAAATAAGCATTCATCACCCTTACCAAAGGAGTTTGTTAGTCCCCCTTTCACATTAATATTAATATTGAAATAGAAAGACTTCACTAGAAAATCCTAGAAACACAGAAGACAGTTCATTGTACAATTCTATATCTTCATTGGTTTTTTCACATTGTACTCAGAGAGAGTGATTGTAAATGATGAAGTTTTAAAAAGCAATTTTTTCAGTAAGTGGAAGAAGAACTGCAGACCTTCCTAGGATAGATGTCATGATTATTGTTTAACTGTCTACATGCTTTTTAGGAAGAAATGTGTGAAAGGTTTGTCTTCTTGAAGTATTGAGTATTGTACCCTGTCTTGTTAAAGAATCATTAACTGTGCTATGGAATAGACATCTGTGGAGTTTCTTCAAGAAATTTGAAATTCCTATCATGTCATAGTTTGTTTTAGTTTCTTTCTTTTATTTTTACCTTTTAAAAAATGCAGAAGATCAGGAGATGTGCCAGCTAGGGGTGGGGATGTGTTCAGACCTCTAACCTTACAGGTTCAGGAAGACTTCAAAGTTGAGACTGGTAGGATCCAGTTACATTTCATCACAAAGGATAAATTTATGCCCGTAAGCCGTAACCTTTGGCCACTCTCCGTTTCTTCCTATTGGGTAAGAGATACACTTGTGTTATTCGTTTGTCATGTATTCACACTGCATAAAATTCTCTGTCTTTAGTTTTTCATTTGTTTTCCTGGCTACTTACATCTTCAACAAAGATGGAAGCTATCCACATTGGTGACCTGCCTATCTGCAGAAGGCAAATCAAACTTTTAAAAAATGTTCTCCGCTGTGTTCATGCAAAGGATGGCAACACCTGGGGCTGCTGGAGAAACTGAAAGTAGAATAGCTGTCCCTTACATAGACTTGAATTGAGAAAACATTGAGTAGTTTTTAATACCACGTTGTTGCAGCCACAACACAGAACTCTGAGGCTGCATTTATCCCAGTAAATAAAATGGACCATGGCTCTGCTCTGGCTCTGTGACCAGTTGACACAAGTGAGCTTGTGATCAGCCAGCTGAACTCTTCTACTTTGCAAAACCAGCTGACTGCCTCCAAACAGGCTGCTGGGTTTTGAGTAAGCTAAGACCTGAAATCTGTGTCCAGACATTATCTGGAAGAGTATTACTTTGGATCAAAACACTGCCAAGAGGTGTGCTAGTAATTAAAGGTCATGACCTGCCTCTGTTTAGTATGCTTATATAAAGGTAGGTGCTGTAGAGAGCCAGAAACCAGTGCAATGCCAGTCAGACAATGATACAAGCAGCAATACTGAGAGAAGACACATAAAAACCTGAGTTCTGAAAAGATATGCATCATTTTCCTTCCACACTGCAGAATGGAATAAAAAGACACTAGGTTTCTTCTAAATTTTGGGAGCAGATGCATGCTCTCGCTGCTACTCTTAAAAGTCTGAGAAGGAGAATATATTCACTGTCATTCAAAAATGCTCCTTTTATCAAAGGAAGGCACTGTGTGAACAGTATGATACAAAGTTGTCATGAAAATCCAGCTTCACAAAACCAAAACAATATGAAGCATTCTCTTCATCCCAAATTATGAAGGTTTCAGATGTCAACCTGAATGAATAGCTCTGTTTTCCACCCAAACATATTTCTTGGACAACTCCTGGAAACCTGATGCCTGAACACTGCTGTTTATAAGAGCTCTTCTGAGTTTCCGTGCCAGTCTCCACCTGAGGGTATACTGAAATACATGGCTGTTCGTAGCTGGAACCATAAAGCCATAGATGTACATCTGCTGTGCCTTCATTATGGAGTGCACTTGGATATTGCAGCTAACTTCTGCATTTAACACACAGTCACCACTGAATTCTGGTGGTGTGTGCAGTCTGGGCCAGCTGGTGAAGGAGTTAAAGCTCAGGTTCATATTTAATCCTTGTTCTGAAATGAGGACAAATCCCTCAACTGGATAAAGCTTTTCCGTAGGTAAGAAGATAATTGTGGGTCAATACCAGAGAAGAGGCTAGAGCCTCAGTTTGTTGTGAAATTGTGAGTACCTTAGGCAGCTTCAGGACAAAAGGCCTCCAGATTTTAACTGTGAAGAAGTGCAGTCCTAAGAAGGACTCAATAATGTGGCTACAATTTTCTTTTATTGCTGGCTAAGCTAACTTATCCACAGAGGTGTTGGTTCTGATTACACAAATTAATTTTACAACAAAGACATCCTCTTCAGATTTCATTTCAGAAATCAATTCTTGACTTTAAGATGAAAAAAAATTGAGGTGCTGGACTTTTGAAGGATAAAAGAAAAAATAAGGTGCTGTGCTTAGGAAGTTCCTTTAATAAAATGGAGGATATTACAACTTGACATTCTTGTCTCCAGTACTCTCTTGTTTGGACAGATCTTATTGCTAGCTGATAATACTTACCTCAGGTGATATTTAAATTTCTTTGCATTCTTACCTTTGTGGTGCTCCATCCTAACCAAAAGCAGTCTGGTGTTAAAAGTACAGCTATACTGGCAAGCAGGGCTTAAAGAAATGCAGGGTGCAGCTGGTATTGAAAAAGGCTCTCTCACATTTCTGCATAACACAGACTGCAGCCCAAGATGAAGCCACCAGAAAACCTCAGCACAAGCAAGATACGCAAGACTGTACAGCCAATGATAACAGGAAAGTTTAACACTAGATCAACACAAGTATAATTAGCTGTTTCAAGTGGAGACATTATTCTTCATTTCCTGCCCTCAGCTTGTTGCTCTGAACTGTTGAACAATAGCTGTGTTTCATGCAAGAAGGGTTGGGTTTCAGAGGCTGGTGAAGTGGCTCCCCTGTGGGACCAGATCCAAGGGTGGACTGATTCACTGGGAGTGTCTCTGGGCTGCTTCAGGTGGGCCAAGACAGCCTGAAAAACACAGAAATAGTGGGGAGAGATAGCTTGCTTGACAATTAATTCAGCAGTATTTTCAACCATCTGATTTCAGTCCCACTGTACTAAAACGCAACCAAGAGATCCCTTTCCTTTTCTTCTGGTAAGCTCCAATTTTTAATATAATGAAAGAGTTACCCTTTCTTTTCCCTACTAATCTGTGCACAACTCTTCATTTTTCTCCCCACTTTGCCAGTCTCCTTCATCCACATTCCACCCTTCAGTCACATTTTTTCAATCATACCTTTTTTTTTCAGCCTTCTCTGTGCTGCCTACCGTTAACTTCCAGATGCACTAAGCTGTCTCTCCATGGATCCAGACTTCTTCAAGTCCCAGTGGGACTTGCCCTTGCCAAAGATCACTAGACAGTGGAGGCAGGCTGGACACCATCTGAGTCAAATTCCTGGGTTACTGGTAATGAGAAGCAGCTAGATCCAGGGAAGAGCTGCCCTCCTGCTTATCCTGCAAGTTTTGCAACACCTTAACTCGGTATTACATAGTGAATCTAAAGTGAACGTAGTCTTTTACCAAATTCATAACTACCCTGCAATATCAGCAGTCTGGCATCGCCTTGTGGGATAAGAAAAACTTTCAGAAGTGTCTAGCTGAAAAGTTTATGTAATTATATCAATCATTAAATCTTTTCTATATGTGCAGGTTATAGTTAGGTGCATGTGTACCTTATCTTTTTTCTCTTACATAGTAAACATTTGATGATATTTTTGAAACCTTCTGCCATTTAAAAATGGTAGACTACAAAAAATATAGGTTATATAGTGCTCCAAACAGTTGGAAATTTTCTAAATGCACACATGCTATTGCTGAGACCTATTCTGGCTATCTGCAGATGCAAACAACATGACACGCAAAAGGGATTACACATAATTGGAAGATGTGATGCAGAAAATTATTTCTTTCACTGTCACTCTATGCCTTTACTTGTTCTTGAATCTCTTATTAAAAAAACCCAACACCACACACAAAGAAACAAACATGTACACTGTACATCAGAACCTGGAAACCTCCCAAGCCACAGTCTAAAAATTGGCAAAACTATCAGATAAGATTCAACAGAAAAATGACAATGTGATGATGGGCTGATTTTAGAGACAAGAGACAAGACATAAACTTCTGTTAGGATTCCTAGATAAAAAAAATTCAATTCCTGCTCCTGGTATAGGTTTCCTATATTACCTTAAATAAGTAATTTATGATTTCTGCTCCTTTGCTTCTGTAATCTGAAAACTAAAGAAAACCTACCACTTATTTTTTTCTCCAACAATTTATCTGACTTCACTTTTTAAAATACAATAAAATGTTCTCAAACAACTCTGCAAATGAATGGAATAGATCTTACACTCTACAAGTCTATTGGCTCATGACTAACACCAAGTTCATGCGTTTAGTATATAAGCAATAATGAAGCATTTTTCTGCAAAATGGTTTTGTTGTTGGTTATATAAAACAGTGACTCATTCCGTTCTTGTAGCAAACATTTTTTCTTGTCCTCATTTAAAAAGTACAAGAGAAGCAAAAGGAAAGTTTGCCTGGATGGTGTGAGATGGGATAGATAGAACAGATAGATTGGAAAGAAGATGTGGAACACATAAGCGGCTTCAGAGTGTGTATAAAGACTTTCTCTGCAATCTCTGATCTTTAAGTAACATTAAACTGCCTGCATTAGGTCTTCTTCAGCTGTATCATTCTACACAACAGATGTTGATCCCGTGAATCTTTCAAGTGAAAACATTCCGTGATTCACAGAAAATTTATGATTAAAAGATGGTATAAAGATGAGAAACCACCCGCCATTATGAGCCATGATGAACATGTGTGCAAAGTTATTGCAAAAGTCACTGTGCATTCTACTCCCAGAAAAGGGAAAAAATGTTCCCTTTGGTTGAATAAAATGGAGAAATTAAGTAAAGATGGTCCTCTCCTACTGTTTGAGTCTTTCATATCAATTTACAAGCAGTAAAATCAGAAGAGTTCAGCAATAAGTACAACATTACTACTACTCATCTGTCAATTTCAAGAAATCAGAGTATATAATTTGTTGAGTAATCCTTTGAATTCCCATCTGAACATTAAAAAAGAAATGTGGTATCACTTCATTTACCTGTCTGTGACTTTTCAGACTGTAAACAACTCCCAGTGCATAGCTTGATTTGTCTGTCTGAAGCCATGAGGCAGACATTTGTATCAACAAAGGGTTAGTTTAGATTTGCTGGTTTTATCTAACAAATTCAGTGATTCTTCTCCCTCCCGAGAGCGTATAGAAAAGGCAATGGAGACAGTAGAATTTGCACGGTGTTGTTACCTTTATTTCCATTCCGGGAGAATTAAAAAAAATGCCATCTGAATTCAGTAACAGTGTGAAACTGGAGATAAATGCAAAAATCTGAAAGTTCATTTATAGAACATGAAAACACAAAAAGGAGTACTGTGATTTAGGAAAACAGAGTTGAAATCTAAATCTGCAAATGGGCCGCCCACCTTCCTGGAGGGCCCCTGCACACCACAGATGCATTTCTGAGCTGGGAGTGGTATAGGTCCTCCCAGGCAGCAAGTGCCAGAGAGCCAGAGGGGTTTGGTGTCACCATGGAACAGGGAGGATGAGGTTCCAATGCTGTTCTCCTGCTGGCACTGTAACAGCCAGAGGGAAGGGTAGATAAATGGCCCTGTGGGCACCATGTGTCCTTCCTGCTGTGCGGTGGGGTGGGCCCTTCTCCAAACTCTATGCCTCTCCTTTTAAAGAGCCATCTAGAATGGCATGGAGATGACCTGAAAGCCCTGAGAGAGTGGTAGAATCACAGCCTTGAGCTCTGGAGTTTGCTAGCAGCTACTTTTGCTTGAGGCGGATGACGCTGTGCTGAAAGCCCTGCATCTTACACCTTCCTTTTCCTGAATCAGAGCAGATCCTGGCGTGGGAACAAGACCGAGGAGGAGGAGGTGAGCAGGATCCCCCAACAGACAGACAAGAGTAGTGAGGGCTGGCAGAGGGGAGTGGGAGGAAAGAGGTCTCATAAGTCCCACTGAAGCTCCATATGGCTCCTGACTAACTAGTTTTCTAAAATAAATGGAAGTGATTTACTGCATCTGAAGTCAGCTACCTACAGAGTATGTATCTAGTTTGAACTGGTCATCTTTTCAGTCAGTGCTGAAAGATAGGCACGTTCAAACTGAGGATAGCAAACTGCTGACAATAAGAGAGCAACATTCATTCGTTGTGTGCTGCAATAATAAATAGGGGTGAAAACCAGAGGGACTCTTCACTCTTCAAAACCTTTCTGCAATTAACCTGCTGCATCCGTCTTGGAGTTCATATGTTACATATTCCTATAAAGGATGTCCTAGAACAAGGCACTTTAGACTATGACTGGTTTTTTATTCTGTTGTTTTATTCTGTTTTTTCATTTTGCTTGGTATGATATGTTTTTAATGGTAGTTTGTGTTATGCCCTTGAATGAAAAGAGATAATTGAAGTGCGGATCTTGCCTGGAACAGAGATTAGGAATGTTAAAATGTTGTAAGACCTTGGCACGGTCCTACAGCAAAGGAAGAAGATTATCTTGGAGGCAAGGAATTATCATGATGTCCTCTTCTGTTCTGCTGATAAGCTTCTTAAGGGAGACACTAGTCAAGGACATTTTTATTCTATTTAATGATATCTTGTAATATTTCTGTGTGCTTTTTGGATACAGCTGCAATGTGAAAAATATGGCTGTTGATCAGGTAAGGGAGTAGATACTTTGGGTTTTTATAATCAGATACTCTAGAAGCATTTTCTCAGGTATCCTCGTTAGGCATTTTTGAGATAATGCAGAATTTGCTTGATCATGTTCCAACATGGTTGTTAAAAGAATGCCTGACTTCCTCGGTCATGCTTTCCTGAGAGTTGTGAACTGCTCTCTTCAATCTGGGATGGTTCCAAAATAATTTGAAATGGGCTACAATCATTCTTTTGTTAGAGAAGATGTCTTATCCATGGATGTTTTCTTTAATAACCAACCAGTTCATAATTTACACATTTCAGTTAACAAGGAAAATAGTTTAAAGTTCAGTGCAGATTTTATTATACATGTTATAATACACATCTGGGAGAGCTAGACTTTATGATTGTCCCTTGGTTTTTAATAGTGTAACTTTTTTGCATCAAGCTCTGTTCTTCTTGGCAATTTACTTTTTGGCAGCAATCTGACAAATAACTTAAATACCTGATCAGTGTTATGCACAAACCTTTTCTTATGGCCATTATCATGCTTGCCCTAGTATATAAAGAAAGATAATAGCAGTGTCTTCTTAAGGGGAAGTCAGTTGTAATTCCGAATGCAAAATGAAGTCCTAGCAATTCAGTTCCAAGAAATGATGAACATGACTGACAGGAAATAAGTAAATAAAAATATAGGTGAAACTTTGTAACAGAAACCCCAAAGATATCCAATAAGACTGACCCATTTTGCATAAAAATCAATGACACTGAGATTCATAAACATTTCCTGGGTTTTCCTAGGAACATTTTCCTAGGTGCATAGGGAGAAAAAGGCGCTTTCAAAGCGTTATTCACCTGTAAATGAGTTTATACATTGGAAATGCCCATTTTTTCTGTTATTTCATGAAGGGACAAAGTTCTCTGATAGAGAGGAGGCTTTTGCTTTTGGGTGTTGACATTCAGTGAGATTAGTCTGGAAGACCTTCTCCGGGAATGAACTCTATGTGAGGCAACTGGGGGCTCTTTAGCCTTATGAAGGCCAACCTGTTGGACAGCAGTGTCAAAGTCAGGGTTTTATTTGCCATCTTTCCTCGATATGGCACAATGGTCTGTAAGGCTTTTACAGTTTCTTAGAGAATGGCACAGGATTGCCAGTTTACAGAATTTTTTTTTTATGGTTGTTTGGTGATCTTTGGTTGTTTCTCTTCCCTCACTGAGTTGTATAATATATGAATATGCCAGAATTCACTTGAAAAAACTTCTTCTAGCCCTCAGGGCAGCATAAAAGAAGCTATAAAATAGAAACCATATATAAGTAGTAAAGTTGTGATATTTAATGTTGCTAAAGAGTTGTGGGGCCTGAATTATTAGAGCCCAATCACGATTTGAATCATCTGTGAAATACTCCCACTCTTAAGATAAACACATATTTTTGTAATACAATCTCTCTTCTACCAGTAAATTTCATTACTCAACTATTTGTCAAGGAAAAGTTTAGCTAAGTGTCAGAAACAAAAAAATCTTATTTTTTGTAGGGGACTCCAAGAAATTATCTTTCCAATATTCTTTGTACCAACAGTGAGGAGGGTTTCACTGAGCTTATAAAGCTTTGTGTGAACTTGCTGTTAGAGATTGTGAACTGCCTTCCAGCTTTTTCCGTATCAGTTGGAAATGAAAAATAAAACCATATGAAAGATTAAATAAGCATGTTGATGTCTTATTTTTTCAGATATCACACCAGTCTTTCTAGCAATGGGAGAAAAAGAAATTGTCAGAATTTTCCAAAATCATAAAAATGCTTTAAAATACTGTAAACCAATTTCCAAGATTGTAAAATTGATTTATATTTATTCACTATCTTAAAGGAAATTATTTTGGCAAGGATAAGGAAAAAAAGAACTACAGCATGAACAAAACCACTTAATTAAAAAAGGTGGGTTCCCCTAACACGGATTATTTGCTTTTGTAAGCCTGAATAAAACCGTGATACAGTGAAATTGTGAACATCTGGAATACTCAAAATCAGTAGGAAATTATTTTAACACAGAGTATGGGATTAATTTACCTAAATTTAGACATCTACAAAGTAGACATCTAAGTTTGAACTGGTTTTCCAGGCCCTAGGTAATCAGTAAAAAGAAACAGACTTTTGCACAGAACAATTCATCTGCATTCTAAAACACATCGAAAATGGTCCAGATGAATTACTCCCAGAAAATGTTTATTTTTCTCTGTTGAACACAAAGACAGACATGATTGACTACCTTGGATGTAAACATCTGTAATAAGCTCTACAGTTAGGCAAGACACCTTCATTATTTTTAGAGCTATAATAACATGTGGAGTCTCTACGCCAAATTTGGGTGCAGAAATCAGCTACACGGTTGAATTTTCTTAGGTTTAGATTAAATCTGTGAGTGCAAATGCATGTATCTACTTGTGTTCGTGCAGGACGTATAGCCTCTATCAAGGTTTATATCAGAAATATTCATCTTGATAACTTGCCTCTGCAATATCACACACAAAACCAACTCACGTTACTCAGACAAGATTTTCAAATTAATGCTATGCAGTTGAGCAAGAACATTAACAGCACTGGGGTGGAAAGTTCCTTCACTTATTTTGTAAGCCTCAGCTCCAGAGGAATGCCACATCATCTCCCTTAACTCATTCGTACATGTGTTTGGAAATCAAAAGGAGACGAGTTCTGCACCAGAAGGTTATTAAGGCTGACTTTACCACAGGCATCATCTTACAATACACAATACACAAGGTATAGAGTTATTTAACCAGTTTAATCCTCAGATCCTAAAATCGTAAGAACCATTCTATGAGAAATAGAGCTAAGGGGTTGCTTAACTGTTAGGCAGTGCTTAACAGAAGGTGAAATATTTGCAGTTCTAAAGCCTGTATGAAAATCTTTAAGAAGCAGGGGAATGCTTAATTTCCACTTTGTTTGCAGGAAGTCTGTTACGAAGTGGTCAAGTGTCCTAGTGGTCACACCACAGAGATAAAGCTTGGGTTGTGTCATATGGGATGGATGGGAAATAGTTACCATCATTACTACTAAGAATGTCAATCTACAAACCCATATATCAAGTTCTGAATCATTTCCCATAACAGGACTTGATGTGATCCTTTACCATCTCCTCCAGTTCCTTCTTCAGAATTCTCCCACACTTCAGCCAGTGACGCTAATCTGTTTCGAACTTTTATTTTTTCTTTCTGTTGCATTCAATAAGACAAATGCCAATTTGGTATCAAATTGCCTTCATGTCTCCTTCTTGGCTTGATGATGCACATGGCAGGATTCAATTTCAGGCGCATTTAGATGTCAGGAAGTATGGATCTTAGAAACAGGAATCTCGGATACAAGCATGTAAGTAGCTGAGATCTTGTTAGAGACAATGTAGAACTAAAGCTTAACTCATTCCTCTAAACCTAGGCCTCTAGTGGAATTTAAAATGCACTAAAATGTCTTAAGACAACTGGACAGGACTGGAAGTTGTGAGCCCTTTGGGGAAGAGAACTGTCTTGGTTCAACCACTGGAAGCTTAGCAGGACACTAAAGAAAATCAGTGGGCACCAGGTGCTATTTGTTGGCAACTGAACTTGAGTCCTCATGGTCTGGGATGTCATTCCCAGATCTCACACACTGGCTATCTGAATTTGCCACCATTCACGTGGTTCAGCTGGAGGGATTGATGAAGGAATTGATCTGGCACGGAATTGGTGCTGAATTCAATTAACCAGGAGCTCTGGGTACGGCCCAAAGGAGCAAGGTTTAAGAAAATTATTTACCCTAGCCATGCTACACAGAGGATCAGGCCAACTGTGTATGAAATAGCTTCCAGGATCAGATCTATCATGAATTGAATATTCAGATTTAATAAAACTGCTTCAGCAGTATAAACTTGGTTGTAAAATACAGAATTTAAATCAGCGTTCGGCCCTTGCAGTGTTTTATGCATATGATCCGCTTACAAACTTTCATTAAGGAAGCTGGGTTAAAGTCATGAGGCATAGTTTTTATAAGCTTTGTCTCCTTCAAATCTTATAAAAATAAATTTAAGTAGCTTACATATCCCTAAATAAGCTGTAACAATAGTATAGCACAGTTAAGTTAATTTAGTGTGTTAGAAAAAAGTTTTCTTGCTGGTTTTCAGAATGTTAGAGTTTTGCCGGATATATCATTACCACCAAGTTGGTACTGACTTGTGGAGGCTATAAAACAAATAAAGTCATTAAAAATAATTTGAACAAAAGGAGTAACTCGATATCATAATGCCATCCACATTTGGTTAAAATGACTAATTTTAAAGCTCCCTTTCATCTTACTAAACAGATTTCCAGAGTTAAAAAAAATGTGATTAATAAATTATCCCCCATAAATCTTATGATAACTATGATAGTCTTTGGAGAATTATGAAGCCACATCTGGAAAAAGTATTTTACTGCCTGTAAAACAGCATGCCATGAATTTTACTAGTTCATATTAGTAAGTGAAATACGGTATATAATTTTGTATTCATCAGTGTGAGTGCAAAACACATAATTTTCGTCTCCCCAAAACCATTAGATTTATTTCACAAAGAATGTTTCTTGTAAAGTTTATAAGGAACTTGTTTTCTTTTATTCATATAGAGATATTTCTCCCTTATATTAGCTGTAATTTACAAGATGAACTGGAGAGTACCTAACATCAGAACAGAAGTAAGCAAACAGTAAGAGTAATAGGGTTCATTTGTTATTATTATTACACCAAGGCTAAAATTAGCAAGGCCAAGCCACTGAATAAATGCCAGAGCACTAATCAAGAGAGAAAGCAAAGAAGTTCATTTTCTGCTATGTAATCCAACAATAGCTATTACATTATTCTTTTTCATTAAGGACATTTTTAAATATATAGATTAGAGTCTCAAGTCATTCAAGATGAGTGGCTGTAATATTTCTGGAATTAAAAACTTGATTAAACTTAAGTATTTCTTAAATAAAATGAGCAATGTTCTTGTAGAGCCAAGTATGTCCCAGGGAAATATAAAACCCTTTTTATTTCCAAGCAGATGTTTGCAATAAGAAATGGATGGTGAGTGAAAGGGAAGAACACCATTAAGCTAAGGTAACCCCTAAAGATTTTTATATAGTTCTGCAATCATAAGCTTCATCAGTGATAAATATCACAATAGTGCTGGTAATGTACCTGGTTTTATTTATGTGTAGATCCTTGAATATGCTTTACCTCAAGTAATATAATTCGCTTAATGACCACAGAAAAGTTATATTTTAATAGAAATGAAAGCGACATAATTTTTGAACCTGAAAAGGTTCTTTCTCCAAAGATACTATAAATCAGGACAATAACATCTGTAAACATGCTTTGTTTTTATAACAGAAATAAATAAAAAGCCTAGAGAAATGCTTACTAATAAAATGTATGTGGATTAGACCACTTTATTGCAAACAATACTCTCACAATTTCAACACAAATTATTTGTGTGACATGTTGCTCAGACTGGCAACATGGATGACATTTTGGTCATAAAACTGCTATTGCAGTAAATATAGCTCTCTTCTGTTCTGGTTTGAAGTGGCCGTTATCTTACCGCATTGGTTTGCTTGTTGCAACTGATTTATTAAATATTCTAAGCTGAATTGGGTTTGTACCTATTGATACTCGTTGATTTTTCTGAAAGCAAAGACTTTATTTTCTTTTAGCTTTCCTCAGGCTTTCCTTACTCTCTTCCCTCGATTTTGGCAGAACTTTATGAGGTAGGCTGGGGCCTTCGCACAGCTGTTGTGATGCTGCTGTAGGAAGGGATGGATAACATCAAAACCGTGTGTCCGCGGACAGGGGAGGGTGAGGGTCAGAGGGACATTCAGAGATGTGTTGGGTTTATGTGGTGGGGTCTTGGTGGTGGTGGGGCTGCAGGAGAAGCCTCTGCAAGGAGAGGCCAGGGGCTACCCCGTGCCCGTCACAGTCACTTCCAGCCACCTCTGCAGCAGACTCAGTGTGCCAGAGCTCAGCCCACCTGGCGAGCTGGTGGTGCCTCTGGGGAACCAGTGCTGCTGCTGAGGAAACACATTCAAGAAAGGGTAAACAACACAAGAGGGACATAGGAGGAGGGAGCAGAACAGAGTGAGAAACAAGAGAGGGCGTAGCAGGGTCCAAGAAGGAGGCTCCAAGCTCCAGAGCAGTTGTTCTCTGAAGCGCATGAAGAAGCCATGCTCTGCAGAGCAGGTTCATCCTGAAGGACTGCAGCCATTGAGAAGGACTCATGCTGGAGTGGGAAAAAAGCATGAGGGAAAAGGAGTGGAAGAGAGAACCTGTTATGCATTGATGAACTCCCGTCCTCCATCCTTCCTGTGCTGCTGGGAAGGGTGCAAATGAGGTTGGATTGTTGGAGTGAAGTTGAGACTGGTAGAGGAGGAGGAAAGGTGTTGGGTTTAGTGTTTGCCTTTTTGATCCTCACCACCAAAGTCTATTTCAATTGACAATAAATTATTCTTTCCTCCCCCACCACCTCAACTTTCAGTCTGTATTGCCTGTGATGGTAATTAGGAAGAAATCTCCATGTCTTTTTCTTGATCCATGTGTTTTCTCATCCAATTTCCTCCCCACTCTGTCCCAGTGAGGGGTGGTGGTGACAGTGACACGTGAGTGAGCAGCTGGGTGGGTGTTGGGCTGTTAGCTAAGGCTGACTCATCACGAAATAGCATAACGCTCAAAAATTAGATGACAGATGCATAAACAGACTGGTACAGTGCAAATCACATGCAACAAATCCATGCTTTTCAGTTTTATTATTGAGTTATTCCACACTGAATGTGACCCATTTTGAAAGATGACTACAAAACTTGCAAAAGTTCATCAAACATTTTTCTCTATGAATTTCAGCATATAACTTGCCTTGAATAAATATCAGTGTGAAAGATTTCTCTGTATCAACCAGCCTCTTCCCCTTACCATCAAGGCGCATGGTATCCACAAACTCTGCATCACATAAAAAAGAAAAAAACAACTGCACAAACTAGTCAGAAAGCATCAAGGTGAAAAAGTCTCCAGGAGCTATAGGGGAGCACAAAACTTATCCATTGCTCTTTGATGCTACTACAAAAAAGACGACTCTCATTTGAGAGTGTAATAACAGAAGTGCTGCCTCTGAGAGAAAGCAGATTATTATTCCATTCTACTCTGTACCAGGGAGCCCTCAGATGGAGTATGCTGCCCCATTTCAGCTTCACATTTAAAGAAACATATAGGCATACTGGAAAGAGTACAAAGATGATCAAAAACCCAAGAGATGAAGAAAACATGACCTCTCCGAAAATTCAAAAGCAACAGCTATTTTTAAAGGGAAGATTGCAGTTGAGTGGAGTGGGACATGAACTGGTGACATGATAAGATATGTAGAAGACCAAGGATGAGAAAGGTTATGAGCTTTTTTCCATGCCTTTCATAAGCAAGATAAGAATAAATTGACAATTTAAAAAAGAGGAAATTTTAACTAGATAGCAGAAAAACTTTCAAACTAAAATAGAAGCTAAGTTCTTGTAGATGTTTAACTATTAAAATTGTTGAAAGTCCAGAAAACTTGTAATTACCATTGCATCGGAAGAAGACTGCAGTGATTCATGGCACCATTCCAGCCATAAGTTTCAATGATGTCTAAATTTTTCTCTGTGAAAACTGGTGCCAAGTTCTGTAAGTATGAACTCTCTTTTGGAATTTGACTAGGGATTAAATCTGTGCCATTGCCTTATCCTAGAATATCAAGTTCTTTATATCTAGTATGAAATGGGTCAGCTTATATTACTGACTTACTGAACTGAATGGGTCCTTCTTAGGTGCAAATTTGTCATTTCGGTTGCTCTTATGCTGCACACTCAAGTGCACGCCTGAAGCACTTGAAGTAGTCCTCTTGGTGCAGGACCTTGAAACCCTTCTCAGAGACACTACTGAAAGTATCCACTTGAGATGTGGATGCCTGGTCCTTCAGGATGTAGCTCTCCATGACTGCAGCTGCACCTGCAGCCGCCATGAACTCCTTTGCTGGTAAAGACACGTCCTGCTAGAGCCCAAATGGACAGCAGTGAAGCAAACTTTGTTCTTCTGTATTTGTGCTGCACAGTGAGGAAAGTGGATGCATCCAGTGTCCAGAATTTAATATGAAGTCTTACATATGTAAGGTCAGAGCATCAACCAAGTACCAGGACTTACTCAGAAATAACATTCAGTTACACTCAGAAGATAGTTGCTGAATAACCCTATGGACAGCCCTCTCATAATTCTGTTGGGAGGGTGATTATTTTTTTATTTTGACCTAAATGTCTCTTGCAAATCCAATCAAAAACTAAGTCTGTGTTTATTTCTTTCCAAAGCTGTTTTGGTGAGAAGTGACTGACTTTTACAATTTTGTTATGTTTTTAGTGTAAAAAAACCCCATAAGTATGAGATATTTGAGAAATTATTATGGTGATACTTGCTTCTTCTTTTTCTAAACAGTTTTAAACTGGATTAATGAATTTTGAAATCTTTTAAATATTCCAATATTTAAATATTCTGGATATTTAAATATATCCAATATTCCTTTCTAACACACCCTGCTCTTTTAACAGGTTAACTCCCATTGTGTGATGCTGTTTCAAGCTGTAATAAAGTTGCTTTGTTCTTTTCTTGATCTATCTGCATTTGAGTGAAGCAGCAAATGATTCCATGCATGTGTGCACCGTCCAGCTTTATGCAGGCAGAGACTTGCAGCAAAGTAAAACCACAGAGAAATGAGTTTGCTGGAAATGATGATTCTCTCAGCACCAGAGCAGCATATTTCTTCTTGGCACAGACCACAACATCTTTAAAATATGGAGAAACTGTGTATGGAATATATGTTTGGTCAATTCACCTAATTATTTGCCTATTTCTAGTAAATACACTAGTAAATTAAACATAAGTCAGCAACAAAATTTTCTTTCATTTTCTCTCACTTTCTTTTATAATTGCAAAGAAACCCTCTGCTAATTGTAATTTATAAATTAATTTCAGGCAGCACTGATTATGGAGGGCAAAAATTTAGATTCCCTTCTGAATAACAATTCTTTTTCCAAACACTAAAGTAAGTACAAAACCACTGCGGGTTGCACCTGTAACCAGGAAGCAAAGATGTGTGCTTCCAGATGGCAAGAAATGTCTGTGGATGGGCTGAATGGCTTTCCTAGTGGTGCTTATACTCACAGAATTGCACAATAGTTTTAGTGGAAAGAGACCTTTAAAGATCACTAATTCCACCCCCTCACATGGGCAGAGACACCTTTCACTAGATCAAGTTGCTCAGAGGCCCTTCCAACCTTACCTTGAACATATCCAATCAGTCACAGAGTCATTAAGGTTAGAAAAGACCTTTAAGATCATCAAATCCAGCTGTCAAACTAGCACCACTACCATGTTCACCATCAAGCCATGTCCTCAAGTGACATATCCACATATTTTTACAATACTTCCAAGGATGATGACTCCACCACTTCTGTGGGAAGTCTGTTCCAACGATTTACAATCCTTTCTGTGGAAAACAAATCCTATTATCTAATTTAAACTTCCCCGAATGCAACTTGAGGCCATTTCCGTTCAATTCCTTCCATTTCCAATGACAGGGTATTCAAAGCTTGTGGGCAACCTGTTCCACTGTCTCAACATCCTCATTGTAAAAAAACTTCTTCTTTATGCTCAGTCTAAATTTACCATCTTTCAGTTTAAAACCCTTGCCCTTTGTCCTGTCACTATATCCCTTGGTAAAAAAGTCCCTCTCTGCCTTTCTTTCAAGCCCCCATTATATATTGAAAGGCCACAATAAGGTGTTCCTTAGAACCTTCTCTTCTCCAGGCTACACAACCCCAGCTGTCTCAGCCAAATCTCTGTCCACTGATTATGGACAATTAGTTACTAACTTAAGAGGTTTAGTCAACTCCTAAAGTCTACATCAAATGCTGGACAAAAAAATAATTTTAAAATGGTTTCTCCACAGGGTCTTGGAATAACCTGGTTCTACTGTGCTTCAATTCATTTTCTAACATCTCTAATAGAGGCTGCTTCATGTGCTTTAAGGATATTTGATGCCAGGACAAGGAGGGAATATTCACAGTGTCACATAGACATGACAAACATCCCTGTCAGTGTGTTGTCAAAGGTACCGTGGTCAAAGGTTTCACAGGCTACCATGGGAGCTTCACATGATTTGTGATTCCATATTTGCTTTGGAAAACCTGTTCTCAGGATGTGAGGAGCATCAAGGAGGGGCTGTCATCTCCCTGACTTCAAGAAAGAATTCTCTGTTTCAGTCAAATCTGTGGAGAAACAAATGATTTATTCAGGGAACCCCTTGACCAAATGTACTTATGATAAGAATTAAGGGAATGGAAGTCTGGTAACTAAAAGAGGTACCACTAGCAAGGACTGAAGCATAAGGGAGCCACAAATTAGAAATGCTGGGAAAACCCACCAGAGAGTACGCTAATATTCGCTTCCACCCATGTGCTCTGCTTCCCGTGTGCAATCCTGATGCCTGTGTTACAGGCCAGTAAAAGATGTGCTACTAAACTGGAATTGGTAGCCCACTTTTTCTTGTAGCCCACTGTCCCAGAGTCTATTCTCTATGTTAAGGTCAGCTTGCAGTCTGACAATGTGCACAATATTAAACTCTTTTACTCTCCAAAACACATCAGCTCCATCCAAATTATCCATCCAGCGAAGCCTTTGGCCTGAGGGGGCTGCTGCACCACTCTCAGAGTTCTTTGACAGAGGGAGTATTGATTGGTCTGAGTGAAAAGGTTGCCAGCAACCAGCCTAACATTTTTCATGGTTGTGACAGTCGATTTCCAGGTCTTAGGTCTGGGATTGTTCACTTTCCTAGTATAAATAAAGCCAGCACATTCTGGGTTAATAAGGAGTGGCAAGTAAGACTGCAACTCTATATCCTCAAAATATTTGTACAAATTCAGAGCATAGTGTTTTGGAGGCCTGGAAGAAAAGGATTTTGTTTATTTTTCCATCACCTGTCTTCCTGAAGAGCAGAATGAACAACCCTCCACTGCAAACCATAGGGCCAGGCTCATGGCAACTAAGAGGACACCTCTTTATCTCAAACTATCAAAGTGCTCTGAATTTCACTGTACTGCTTTTTTCTCCTTCTATGAGTGAGGATAGCAGCCTTCCACAGCAGATGCTTGGTCTGATATTAAACATGTAACAGGTCCTCACATAGTCAGGTCCTGTTGTGAAGTTTGCCATAAGAGCTAAGACGAAGACACTGTGAGATATCAGCACTTCAAATAAACATGGATACATATAAATGTCTCTGATTTGGAAAGACACTTTTTACATCGAGGAAGATTTAAGAGAACTAAAGCTTCTTGTTTGTTTGTTTCCTTTAAGCAACTTCATTTAACTTTTCCTCTGTCTTTTTTGGTGGAAAGCGAGATATTATCATGTTCCTTGTAAAAGATGCATTAAATGACTTACCTCCAGTTTATGTATAATTTAAAGTCACTCTGCATTCTCAGGCTGCAAGGAGTTCTGATCTAAATATATTAAATAGAATATTGTTTGGTTTCTGCTGTTGTTCAGCCATAACAAAGGGGTCTAAAAAGCAGGGGAGGTGACACTTAAAAATATTGATGATACTGATCCTCCAGTTACTCTAAAAAGTTTTCTCGTGTTTAACTTTTCCATCTCTTCACATAGAAAATCATAACATGTATCTGGGCTTGTAAAACTCCTAGAACTCGAGACAGCTAGTGCCACTGATTTGATGATGTGTGAGACTCAAAACCTGACATTTTTCTAGGATAGCAAGAGGGATAATTTAGGCTTTTTGTTCTCAATTTCCACGATGTTGTAAACACAAAACGGATTTGTTTAAATGGCATTGTTACTAAATACACTACAAGTTCTTTCAAAATGGTTTTTTTTTCGGACGAGTTGTGAGGGGCAATTGATTTTGTCAGAAATACCTCTTTAATTTGGAATTTAAAGCACCAATAACTGTAATGAGTGTATGTTCCAGCCAGAGGTGGAACTGAAGGGAGAGTCACAGGTCAGCACAGCTACATGGAGACCAACCACATTAATTCATGCAGGAAAATGTGCTCACCTGTCCCTTCCTCACCTGGAACACCAGAGAGGTGAGTCTACCATTTTATAAACCTTCTATTAGTTCAATGAAAACATAAGAGAAACCAGTAATTAGAACTACTCAAGAAATAGGAACTGCAAAAGAACAAAGATACCAGATGAAGTCTATAATTCCAGGTTTTCATCTTGATACTGGAATTGTTTCTCTAATTTCACTTTTCGAAAGAATTGCAATTATGTTTTGTTTTGAATTGACTAGTCTGGGCTAAAACATATGAAGACGTGTAGATACTCCCAGATTGTTTCTTCTGCTCAGAACTTCAGAAGAATCCCTTTTATGTTAGAACATACAAGTCTTAGATAGATCTGACTCCTTCAATGTACCAGAACACCAGCACTTTTCAAGGGAAAGAAATATAAAACACACTGCATTTTATTTTCCTAGGAATCATAATCATGAGATTCATTTTATGAATTATGTTTAGAATATGTACTTATATATTTCATATATAAAGTGCTAAAACCAACTCTAGGTAGATTTGCTGGAAAATATTGGGTAAATTTGCAGGGAAAAAAAAGTGTTTCCTTCTAAATTCCTTACATGATCTTTGTCTTTTGATGAAATGTTTCCACTTGTTTTCTCTTTCTTCACATAAGAAAAATAACTTTCTTTCATTTACACATTTATTTTTTGACTGCCAAGATTTTGGTGATGAAAAGAAGCATACTAAGAAAAAGGGTGAGAATGCAGGGAAAAAGGAAGAAAAGTCTTAAAAATCTGAAGGTGAATATTAACTCAAAGAAGCAAAAGGGAAAGTGCTAACTACCCAACTCAGAAACATGGCCATCTACATTGCCACAGCTCACACAAGCCAGAACGTGGGGGTGGCATTAGTGACCCTCAAGGGTGCCTCCTCACAGCTGTGGCCACAAGAAACCTCTCCATGATTGATTGGTGAGCTGGACCTCTCCTGCTTTGCCACAGGGAGTCTTGAGATTCCCCCAGGATCCAGAAGGAGAAATGGATCCAGCTGCTTCTTACTGACTCCCCAGAATCGTTCTCCTTTCCTTTTTCAGAGCTCAAAGGCAGAAGACTAATGGAATCCAATCTGATTTTTCTTGGTTTGGTGAATGAAGGAAACTGGTTAGGCTGGCTAGTTCAGCTGCAGTATCATCACATGAAGCCTTAAATGCTATGTCCACAGCTGCTACCTCCACCACATACATCCTTTCCTAATGAAGCAGCCCAGCTGAGAATATTAATAGCATCATCTTCAGTAACACTAAGTGTAACCTTTATTCTCATTGCTTGGAGGTTCTGTCTCACATCTTTCCAAGGCAGAGTAGTCAGAGTGATTCCCTAGTGAATCACTAGAGTGAAAAATAAGGATCTTTCTCTTCCAGTCTCTGAGGAAATGGCATCCTTTCCTCCTGTGGAGATAAGGAGGAAAGGTGCCAGTGACATGTTTGCAACCTCATTAAAGGCTTCATCTGAAACTGAGTGTGGCAAAATTTCCAGCTGGCACAGCATATTGCTGCCACCTTCCTGGAGTCAGACAGAGCACGAGAGCCTCAGATTAATGATATAAATCCTCCAGTGACATTTAGTTAGATCCAGAGCTGATTAGTCTTTGATTTTGATTTTTGAATCGCTTTTCAGCTCCATAAAAAAATTAAACTTCAGTCCATCAAGGCACACTAGTTCACATCAGTGATCTGGGGCAAAGATCCTGTCACAGACCAGAATGAGAAATTTAAAGCAAGTCTCAAAACTTTTCTCATATAGTCTTCTCACCAAGAAAGCTTATAATCATGTGAATATCCTTCTTTATTTCTAAATCCCACATCATCCCTGTTTCCCAATCTATGACCTCAAACAGCCATTTATTGCTACAAAAAGAGAAGGATCAGAGGCTTCATGAATTCCAGTGAGGACCTCTCTGTTTGGGACGGGTGACTTACAAAGTCAAAGGACAAAGGACTGCAAAAACAAAGGACAAATCAAAACTGTAAGATAAATAAACAGACAGACTCTTAGTGCAAAAACATTGGAAAACTCTATTATTTAATGCAGAAAGTCCAAAAAAGTGTAACACTGAGATAGGATTATAAAGTGATTTCCAGATTTGACTGGCAGATGTTTAACTAGACAACGTGTTCATACCATCAAAGGGTAAAATTTCCATTACATCAGTAAGGAAATGTTGTAATGTCTATCCTGAAATAGAAAAATTAGCATGACAGCCCTCCTGACAGCTGACAAATAAGGATTTGGACAGGAACCACCAGCCCAATAACCATGAGCTACCGAAGCTAAGAGGTAAGCTGAATCTCTCTCCTTTTCTTCACTTATGAGAAGTGTATTTCCTTGTCAGACACAGAGACAAATCTTCAAAATTCACTTATCCCATTACCATGAGACAACATACGAGAACAAAAGGGAATGTGAGATGCCAAGAGTGTTCTGCATTTTATTTCTCTAAAATTCTGTATAGTAAAGCTTATTTATTCACCTTGATTATGCAAATTTTGTCACAGGTGAAGGGTTTTGCCTGGTTTCAATAACACTGGTTGTCTTAATGAGGTGTGTTCTGAAGGCGTTTCAGACTTCACTTTTCCCACTATTCATTGCTCAGTGGTGCATCAGGTTTATTCTCCTGTCCTGTCCTGTCCTCCATTAAAAAAAAAAAAATTAAAAAAAAATTCAGCTCCAAGTCTGTGGATAGTTGACAAATCAGCACATGTTTTTATCCCCAAGAGAGAAAGGAATGTGTTTATCCTAATTTTTCTTCTTTTTTTTTAAAACTCCTCTCTGTTTAGACTGTTTTGACCAAATCAGACTCCTAAATATCTGACTGCTTGGTTTCTTAACTCAGCGTTCGCTTTGGATATATACTGTGTTTTGGATGGGTTTAAATGTTGTTCGGAAATATAAATCAGTGTCTGATGAGTCTGTGTGCAATCATGTCACATGAAGAGGCAAATACATCTCTTAGGAGCAGAATGCTTTTATAGATGGAGAAATGCACTGGAGATTAGAACCAAACTTGATTTGAATAAAATGAGAACTGACATTTCCTTTAATTTCAAACTTTTTTGTGTTTCTGATTTTCCATTTTTATGAGGGCTTTTTTTTTTTTCCTCCCCTGCATTTCCTGATTTTGGTTTCAAAATAGAAATAGCAGATTAAAAAGGGACAAGGCTGTTTTCAAGATTTCCAGTCTCAATGGAAGCCAAACAAGTTTTCCATTTTGTATGTTCTCAACAATGTTCAAATTTGACTTTCAATTTGATTAAGCATCTGAGTAATTATGCATTGATATTCCACTTACAACAAATGCTCTTCCTTTAGCCTCAGGTCGAAATTAGCATCCTTGTTTCAGAAATTGTCTAATCTTTGATTGGAATCTTTACGCAAAATTAAAGCCTATTTGTATGAGTAAGGCAATAAAGGATTAATGCTTTTGTGATCAGAGATGATCAGACAGGCTGAGGTGTTAATCCACCACCAGAGGGCATCCACATGGGAAGGAACATGATCCTAATGAAGTTGCGATAGAAGAATTAATAAAATTGTTAAATGAGGTCAGCAGATGTCAAACAAAGCACGTTCACTACTTCCTGCCAAATTCTACATGTGTCGAAAATTAAAACAATGCCTCAGAATTAAACAATCTTAAAACAAATTCTCAATCCCATACTCAGGTTTTACTTAGGAAACAATCTCTGGATCTCCAGAACCCAAAGTCCTTATGTTTTTAACCACTGCAGCTTCAAGAAGGCTCCTAGTGATATTCTCCTGAGTAAGAACTGACAGAATATTGACCAGCTACTATATCGCTCAACTCACAGACATGTCTGCAACTACAAGATAAATGAACTTTTAATTTTTGGCCCCAGACAATGCATTATAAGGCTGCTAGGATGTTGACAGAACTCTTTGTAAAAAAGAAAAAAAACAGAATGTGGGAAAATTATTTTCAACATATCACACAGCTGAAAGTAATAGCTTTTTACACTCTGTATTCCATAAACTGTTTGTTTAAGAGACCGGGGAAGGAACGAAAGGGCAATAGGTTTGTGCCCAGAATGCCAGTTTTCCAAAAGTGATTTTGAGGAAAGCATCAGTTACCTCAATATCATGAAATCTGAAGACCTTGGAAAACTTCTGATCTCTAAGGATTTTCAGGAAGAAGCAGTCCCAGAATTGTTGGATTTTCTACTTTTTGAAGAGTGTGTCTCAGTAGGACGATGAGACGTCAAGAAACTGTGCTGTATTTCTTACTAGATTCTGTCCACCACATATCCTGCTCGCAGGCATGTTGATATTTTGGAACATTTGGCAAATGGTTTTGTATTTGCATGGTTGCATTCTAAGCACTAAGTGCAAGAAACAATTTGTTAATCTCCCATTGATTTTGTGGGCAGTCACCATTGCTGTCAATATTCTCAGTAAAGAGATGCTGACATGCATGTGATGTCTGGACAATTTGCCCTTTTTTATCCTACATAATCAGCAGATGACGAGCTGTTAAGCTGAAAGCAGCACTCAAACCCACCCTACATATATTGTTTATGACCTGCTTATATTCTCTTTATTTTACAAATGAGTCCTAATCTGTGAGCTATTTATGAAACTTCTTTTGGGAGTTTTCAAATCTGAATAGTGCTTTAAGAAAGAGGATTTAACTTCAGGGCAGCGGTGTACCAGAGACAGAATGGAGTTACTGGAATTTTTAAGAGTGCCAAATAACCCTTAGTTGTTAAACTAATGGTACATAACTTTGCAGAAGATTGCAAGCAAATTTGCAGTCAGAGATAAAGAATGAATAATTCTCTTCTGTTCTGTAGATGAAAAATTGTACATTACTGCAGAAATTCTTACTAGCAGCCAAGTCTGATGATATGTCTTAGAAGAATTAGTTTAACTGATGTGGAATCACTATAACCTCAAGGCTTCAATAATTGTTTAAAGATTTAAGTTTCACAGTTGATTTCATAAGCCAGAATAGTCGGGATCCAGGTTTGTGGCTGAGTTGTGAAAGTTAACAGAACACTGTCAGAACTCACTTTGAAATATTAAATTAAAGTCATGGGACTGGCAGTGAAGATTTTTTAAGCAGGATGCAAAATTTTACCTGTCACAGTTTAACTAGTGAGGAAACCTGCAGCGTCTATAGGAAACATATTTCAACTGAAACATAAATTTCTTCCTGTCTGAGTGTGTTGGTACAGGCATATTCCCAGCAAGATTAGAAATGGACACAGATGCTAACTGTGATAAACCTGGGAAAATAAATACGCACTAGAAAGAAAGCTTGAAGTAAACACAGGTTTTTAGATGACAGCATATATGCCTGAAGATACAGCACCTATGGAGTAAGGAACATATCTGTGTGCTTTAATTTGGTACCATTGAAATGGCTTTTTTAAAAATGAAATATGGCTTCATCCATTTAGGAAGATCCAGAAGGTTCTCTTGTCTCAAACAGCAACTCCGAGATGTAATTAACCACGAATAAGCTTGAAGTCACTTTGCCAGCCTCCTGTTTGAGTGAGGAAGCAGGTCCACACTAATAAGTGTCTTCCTGTACCAGTAAATATAATCCTGTCAATTACCTGAGCTGGTATCAGTTAAATGAGTTTATTGCTACAAATTTTTTCTTTGACTGCAAAGGTTCGACGTTAAAGGCTAAACTGTCCCCAGCTCCAAAGGGTGGAATCCACTACTGCCAGCAGAGGAAATGGGTTTGTGCCCGGAATGCCAGCATAATACTTCTTCCCTCCACCCAGACGGACCAAACTTCAGGATTCAGATTGTCAGACTTTTGACAAGCTTAGGGCCGAGTGAGATGTGTCATTAGTCAGCAGAGGGAACACACCTGAATAGCTTCAGCCAAGTATCTGTTTCAAACAGCTAAAGTTGGATGAGAGAAACCTCAGCCTTGCCTTAAAGCATAGAATTTTGCCAGGTACAGTAAAAAAAAATAGTTCCCTAGTCAGATTTTTTTCTGGAGCCTAAAAAGATAGGATGTGAAATCTGTTTTTTAATCTAAAGCAGTTTATATGTAAACAAAAAAAAGCTTTGCATTGAGATACTATGAAGTTAGTTTGTGTCTGAAATGAAACAAAACAAACATTGTAAGTTTCTTACAATGATGTTCACATTCCATGCTAAGTTCTACAGGCCCTAAACCAGATGGTGAGGCCTTTCACAGTCAGATATGCCACACATCAAGATGAGGAAAATGTTTTAATTTTCAACAGACAGAGCTGACGACAAAGAAATAAACTACTGTAACAGTTGCTTTATAGGTCTGATGTTTTGAGGAGGCATAAGAACTACCAGATCTAACAAAATTTAAAGTTGTTTCACTACTGGGACATTTCATCTGAGATAATGAAGAACTGATTCAAAAGAGATAAAAAGAATCAGGAAAAAAAAAAGGAAAAGGAAATAAAAACCTTCTCCTCAACCTTTTCACACTTTCAGAACCAAACTGCAACCAAATATTTTTGAAGTTCTGGAGCAAGTAGAGAGAGAGTTTTTATTATGACAATAGTAATTGCCATCAAGGTCTGAAACTGTAACACCACAAAAATGATGTTTCTGGCCAGCACCTGAAAGGTGAGTGCCAGAAATCTCATATGAAATGCTGGTTTTCAGGAGACTGCCAGTTCAAACTGGAGATTTGATAGGTTCAGATAATTTCAATAAACATTCAGACTTCTGGATGGTTGTCTGAACAAAACTTGCACTCTGAACCTTTCCATTCAACTTTCAGAATAGAAAATCACATTTGTAGGCTGTAGATAATGGCGTTATCTGGGGTGTTGTTATCAGAGGGGTATAGTACTCGAAGAAGAACAATTAGTCAGCAACATCTGAGATTTATCTACCAGTACATTATTTTTTCTCCCAATTATAGTCTCAATACTTTGCAGAATGTCTGGATTTGGAAGACATTTTTATATCCAAAATTTGTTTCCAGGAAGCAGGATTTTAAGACAAAGACTTTAGTGAGCTGTGAAAACACGATTAATTCGTTAACCATGCTGACAACAAGGACTTGGGTATTTATGCTCGTGCCTGTCACTTGCAGTCTGATATACATTAACATTTGATTTTAGTTTCAGATTTGCCCCAATAGTACTTTCTTTTTCCTTTCAGATGATGGAAATCTCTGAAATGAAGAGCTCAGGCAGGTTTCTTCTGCATAAAATAACATTGGTTTTCTGGACACTCGGAGCCTATGTTAAACTACCAACCTCCATTATATCACAACTTCAGATTTGTTTAAACAAGTTTCCACCTGCACAACAACCCCTTTTACTGCCAGTGAAACACACTCTTCCCCAAGGAGCCCAGTACTATAAATCACCAAAGTGCACATGCTGCTGCTGCCAGCATGAGAGGGGTCTGGCACGATGAATCTGAGGCGTAATGAGGGGCATGGAATGGCCCACACACGTAAGGAAAGGAGAAACCAGAACACAGCCTTAGAGCCTAGAAAGCAGTGTATCTAATGGTTTTAAACACAGCATATTGGATGCAGATATGTGGCTTTTATCTATGAGCTGTGACCATGATGAGAGCAACCAGTCTCCAAACAAAGAGAGAGAGCCTAGGATGCATGTGTTCATACACCTGTGCATTATGGAGCAAGAATAAACTATAACATCAGACTGCTCTGTGTGCATTTCATCGTAACGACAAGATAAGATCTTCAAATGGCTGGACAAAAACTCTACTGAATTGAGTAGGCTAGAATCTGAGAGCCCATCCGACCCGAGCTGCAGATTTTCACACTTGCCAAGTTTACTGATTTTTTTCTCAAAAAGGTCTCAGGAGCTAGTTTCAAATAAAAAAAAAAAAAAAAAAAAAAAAAAAAAAAAAGTCCCCCACGGCA
>VZTA01016285.1:0-65785 GCA_013398855.1 Mohoua ochrocephala | reverse complement strand
TTTTTTTTTTTCATTTTTTGAGAGTTTAAAAAAAAAGGAATTTGAAGTCATTTTACACTTACTTGATTAGAGAGATTTCCAGGTTTTTTGTTAACTGTAAAGTTACATGGAGCTAACTTAATCTAATGTTTTTCTCATGCCTTTTTTTTTTAAATAAAAATAAAGCTATTTATGAAAAGGAAACATATTTTTGAATAAAACCTTTCACTTTGAAAATATCAAAATTAAGTCTTTGAGTTAAAAACCAAAACAATTCATTCTCCAGAATTGGCATCCATTAGGAAATGTTTTGGTTTATCAAACTGAAAAAAAAGTGGTATTCTATTTTATTGACCTGGAACTGGATACAGAATTATACAAGCTGAGTGAAAAAGTTAGAACATAAACAAAGGAGAGGGGCAGGGCATTGTACTGTGTTGCAGATATCCTGTTGTAAATACACCGATATCAATTTTCAGGGTCGCATTTTTCTTCTGTTAATGCAGAATCATTTCTCTCTTGGGTGGCAGTGAGTGATTTCTAAATGTCAGCCCATGCTTTTCTGCTCAGTGGAGCATACTCATTTCTGCCTTCCCAGGTTGATTTAGACTTTATTGGGAGAAACTTTTGTTTTGAACCAAAGCTAAGAAGTTTGGCTTCCTTCTGCTCAAAGCTGAAATACCCAAGATCACTCTCTCCTGTAAATAGGAGGTAACTTCTGCTCTGGAGAGCAAAAGTGTTTAAAGAAGATGGTTGGCTTAAAAAATCTCCTTTCTCATGCATTTGATTGAGAGAATGGGATGTGGGGGAAGGAGGGTTTGATTGTTTGTAGTTTTACATCAGGAAGTCTAGCAGAAGCCACTGCAACATCTCATAAAACATTGTGCAGCTGTGTGCAGACCTCAGGGTGCACAGATGCGTGTGTATTATATTACCTTGGAAGGGGCACAAGCTGAACTTTTCGATTTTGACACCCGACGGCATCCAGCAAAGGTGAGGTCTGCTACTTGTGCCTTAGGTTTTCAAATTAAAACCGTGTGTGTTGCAGTGCTCGCATGACATGTATAAATGTATAAATGAGGGCCATTAAGTAAATGCGTTTACACATCATTTAAATGAAACAACACACCTAACCAGATGGATTCCTAAAATGAGTAATTGTGTACTGCTATTTCCATAACTTTTGCCTTTGCTGGTATACCCTCACTTCTCTGGTATGTCCATCACTTTGATTTGAGCTTCCAGGCTGGGGGCCAGGACCTTCCTCCTCTGTGTTTTCTGTGAAGATCTTGACGTTATTATGTGCAACCAGGAGTGGGATATTTCTCACCTAAGTTTAGCCATCAAACACAGAGGTGTCTAGTTTGAGCTTGCCTTTTGGGCATCCTCATTAGCCAATGGAAAGGAAAAAGGTTTAACCCATCCAAAGATTTATATGACACAGATCCGCATAGTCCTCTAGATGTGCCTGTCACTGATTTTTTATGATAAAGGGGATCTTGACGACTAACTTGGACAAAGTGGGTACTTTTTGATGTAAACTATGAGATAAAAGCGAGCTTATAAAAAGATAGCAGAGAACTAAAAGGAACACAGAAAGGTAGAAAAGAGATAACATTCAGGGACTTTTAAGAGACACTGAAAGCTGTTACCACATCTCTGCATATAGCAATTTCTATACCATTTTGTTCAACTTTCCATGAGAAAGTCTGTCAACAGAGCTGCATTTTATTATGGTTTCCAGGATGGCTGCCCAGTTTAAAACAGGAAAACCAGGGCTCAAATCTTGACATGCATGGAGGAGGACTCCAGAAGCCAAATTCTAGCTACATGTCTGCAACAGCTGGATCAAACTACCAAACAAAAATAGAATGTTAACTGGTCTACAATCCCTCTTTCAAGTCAGACCTAAAACATTTAGTGGTGTGCAGTATAAACTCTTGGTTTTCAGTTTTCATTGTCTTTGTTCTTGAAAATTGGTGAAGGTCTCGTGCAAATATCACCCTCCACCCAGATAATCTGAGTCTATATGAAGTTGTCAAAACACATCATCTTTGTTTCTGTTGTATCAACTGTCATTCTTTTTTTACCTCCACAGATAGTAAGGGAAAAATAAATGTAATGCCAGCTTTTCTTGAAGCTTTTTTTTTTGCCTTGGATTTCAAAGTGCTCTACCAAGGTCAGTATAATTACTCCCCATTTTTCACATGTGGAAATTGAAGCATTTAGCTGTGAAGTGGCATCCAAATATAGAACCTGAATATTAGTTTCCAATTAAAACCAGAATTTGACAGTCCTTTCAGTACCTTTCAGTATCTCCAGCAGCTGAAGTATGTTAACTTCAGGATGAGTATGATAATAGTGGTGCATTTAGGAGTTCTGGCGCAAAGAGAAAAAGTTCTACAACTGTCATTCATTAATTTGACCCATTTTGATGTCATGGCCATTTCTCTTTGCCATTTGGACATTTCAGACAGCTGCACAGCAAAGTGTTGCAACTTCTGGACTGTTCATCAATTATTTTTTTATAATGATAAAGTGAAAGCTGAATAATTGTGATAATACAGGATGTATGTTCACGTGTACATGCAATGTGTGTAATATAGGTGTATATCTGCGTGCTATGAGCGGTTGTTTGGCTGTGGTTTGAGCTGCATCTGTTAGCAATGAAAAATATGTGTTTTCTCAGAGACATAAAATTCTGGGCCACTTAAAGGTGAATATTTTCATCAGATCTCTCCCTATCCTGTAATTTATAATCAGTGGAACTAGTGAACAGTGCTCTAAAACCATAAAAAAAGATAGAAAATAATCATGAAGGGAGAAGTTTGTAATGTTTGCCAGATGAAAATCCAGAATCTACATGCTCAGAATTTATATTGGTGACCTCTGTTACCTTCTTCAACAACACAAGAAGGAAGAAGATAATAAGCTTCTGTACTGTAGGGTAAGTAATCAGCAGTGTAATGGGTCATAAATCTATTAAAGCGTATGGACAAGATTTTATAATTAATGGCCAAGTTTATGCACATCCTACACATGTGCTGTGGGATACAGCAAGGGGACTGGGTCAGGGGAGGGAAGTTTTGGAAAGTATATCAGAGGACGGATGTGAAGAGCTAAGGGAAGGTAGCAAAACAATACCACCCAGTCATCCATCTGTGAAAAGGGAAAGATCTTCAATGAAGGATCCTTTCTGGGCTTCAAATACGCCATATATAATATACAGCTTGGTACTTCCTGTTTATGTTTTGTCCATTTTATGACCTCAGGAGAATGAGTCAGACAATGTGAAAAGGGAAATGCTTTGCTGGAAAAATTTCTGCTCTTTTCATGTGCTATGAATCCTGAAATATTATTTTCTTCTGTCTTTTGTTCCTAATAGGACTACGGAGCACTTACAGCTCTTGGAGGCACTTCCCAGGACTCTCTGGTTATATCTATACAAGTTCCATATGAGCTGTTCTCTGGCTTTGGGGTCAGTGGCACAAAGAGGTATCAAAGTCCTTCAGTCTGCAGAGGATTCAGAGGACCACAACCACACTGCCTCTGGGGAATCCCTGGCCCATGCATCCCATGCACACTTCCAAACAGGGCCTGAGAACTGCTTATGGAAGGGCCAATAGTAGACACTGTTTAATTTAATTTATTTATTTAATAGATGTACCCTGTTTTGCTCTATCATCTGTAATGCAAATATTCCCTCACCTCAGTCCTTGAAGCTGGAAGAAAGAGTAGTGAAAAAACGTCCATTATTTAGAGAAACTACCAGTGCTCATGTTAATGGTAGCGAGACGATGATGGCAACATGCTTATCTTCCAAATGGAGTCCTGCTCTTTCTTGGCAATACAATACTAACTTAAAGGAGGTTACAATTTCTGATTCTTTCCATTACTTCTGTGCCTTTAGGTGTAGATCTGGGGACTTACGAGCTCTATATCCAATGCAGAATTTTCTCTCATGATTTACCTAGGCTGCCTCTCAGGTATGGTGTTTCTTCTCATTTACAAATTGAGCAGCCTTTTTTTCAGAAGTCACTATGCAAGAATAATAATGAAGCTACAAGGCTGAAGGTTTAGAGTCTGCATTTTTAGAGATCAAGGTAAGATAAGCAAAATGGACAGTTTTCATTAAACAATGACTGCTAATTGTGCAGTTATTGAATGTTGTTGGTTTTTTGTTTTGTTGGGGTTTTTTTTGTCCTGGACCTATATGGTGAACAATTAAACCAATTTCTTTTGAAATGTATGGATGAATTTGTACTGATTTGGTTGCATTTTATATAACTATTATGAGTCTTTCTGGTACATCCTAAAAGGTGAACAGTGACAGAGAGTCTGAAGTATAAAAATCTTCACGTAGACTCTGTTGTTCACAGGCACTTAAATGAGCTTCTGACCTGAGCTCTGACCTGAAGTGCACAAAGCTTGAAGGTTTTACATCCTAGATGTCTGTACTCGTCCTGCCTTCTGGAGCTCTTCCAGAAGTGTCCAGAACTTCCTCTTGTCCCAGGACGCATTGTCCTCATCTCCTGGCAGCAGCCCAGGAAAATGTGCAGGTAGAAACAAAACAAAAAGTTTCTAGCCCATGGCATATTATGTTGTTTCTAGCCCATGGCATATTATGTTAAGGGAATCTATTGTATTGACATATGGGTAACCAGAGATGAATGAACTAGTTCAGTTCAAATAACAACCAGCCCCAACCTTTGCCCACTCAAAAAGTGACCCTAACCCAAATCTTTTTCCAATTTGGATTGGTTCAGAGAGATCGGCTGTCAGGTCTGTCAGCTGGTAGCCAGACATTAGAGCAGACATAACTAATTAGGATATACTCCCTCACCTAGAGATTAAACGTATTTTTTTTTGCTCTTTATATGTTCCCATAGTTTCAACTTGTGTTAAAACCTCTTGCTCTGAAAGTAACATCTTCAGAACCAAAGCAAGTGGAAAAGTAGGTTTTTTTTTCCCCAGAGAAACCTATAGGAGTTGAATTTGTCTTAAATAGATGTTTTCTCCCTCAACAAAGTTGAGTCTGCAGAGTTACTGACATCTCATCACAGAATATCTGACTGAGTTTCAGAGGAACTTATTTCTCAGTTCTTTTATTCAAACTTAGCCCACTTATTATCATCAAGATTTGTCCAACAATCATATGATTTTGTCACTCATGGTACGAGAATAAATGCTGCAAATCCAAAATCTAAAAGTATGCATAAGTGGTAACTTTCGTGAGGTGCAGTGTATTCTGATGGCTGGAGTTCATGAGGTCACCAGGGAATATGCATAGCCCAAAGGACTGAGAAAATTTTACTGGGCAGATGAACTTTGGGCCTCTCTTAAACTGCTTACTGACTGTAGGAGGTGGAGTATGATGCTCCCATATCTGTCCGAAAACAAGCACTGGTGCTGAGGCTATGTGTTCTTCTGCATGTTCTACAATTGCAGCTTTGAGTGAATTTCCTCTACCATTTACTATTTTCTGACCAGATTTCAGCCTGGTTACACGGTAGTCAGACATTGTGCTAATGTATTCAAGTCAGAGTTTATTTGCCCTGCACTTTTGCTGCCAGCGATAACCAGAATCTGGAGAAAAGTTCATACAATGGAGATCAGGACCTCAGCAGGTTTTGAAACCAGGATTAAATATGCTTATGGCTAAAGAGACCATAGAACAACTTTTTGACAGGGAGACTATGAACTCCCATGTTCCACATGTGTCAGGGAATGATAGGGAAAAATCCTGAAATATAGCATTTCAGAGAAACTAAGCATCATATACTCAATTTCTTTTCAATGTGGATTGCCATCCTGAAAAAAAGTTTTAATTACATCTTATGTACATATGGCCAGAAATTATTTAGCCATGCTGCTGAATAGGATGGTGCTGTTAGTTGTCTGCATAATTTTTTTTAATGGCAAACTGTGGAATGATTACATGTAAATTACAGTTTTAAATGACTGGAACAGGAAATATATTTGTGCAATCTATGTGTGAAAGCTTTAAGACAACTGGAATGGCTCTCTAGAAACACTGCTTTCTGAAAGCCTATGCTTATTTCTTTATTTTTTTGTGCAAATCCAGCTCAAATATCCCCTTGCTGAGTCAGTCATTGTTTGTAACAGAAATGGCCTACTGTTGAGTCTCACTCCCTAAGTATTCAATGGAATAATAGTCAGGATTTATTTGGTGTAGTGAAACTCAAAAACATCTGTACCAGAAGGCACAGCAGCCACAAGAGTTGAATGGGGCCTATTTTCACTGTCATTTAAAACTTATACATTTTACACAATTAACAATTCTTGGGAGCATCTTCTAAATTTTTTCTTCCAACATTGAGAAATAAAAGCTGAGACTGATTCCATCTGCTTCAGCCATGTACTCAGACACGTACATACCAAAGCATGATGCTTTTGTGGACACCTTACTTGCCGCCACCCAGACAGTAGTCCAGGGAGGAAACGGTGCCATATGATGGGGTATTAGGTCTGTCAGGTATCCTACAGTGTTTCAAAAGGCACCAGAAACTTGTATTTAGGCAGCTGAGTCTGTCCCTAACCTATGTATTTAACTAGAGATAATACGAAAGCATGGACCTATATGCACAGATATTTTGCTTTTCCTGGGAATGTCAGGTACACACGACATCACACTGACTGATGAACTTTGCATATCTCACCTCTAGTGCACCAGGTCAGCGGAACCTCCCTGATGTTACCTATATGGGACGTTTGCCTTTGGGAGGAAAAGATTGCATATGTAAAACCAGAAATAAGAATGGCAGTGCTTTTTGTGTGCAGTACATCTTGTCTATTTCTCTGTTTATTTTTAAGAATAGAAAAAGCTTGATATTTTCCAGGTATTGTGACTGCTCTTCATCTGAGAATCTCAAAGCATTTTAGAAAGATTAAAATTAACCTTCACTCTATGTGTATATTCTGTGTAAGTTTTATTACAGACAGTTTACAATACTGTCATATAGCACATACAGAGAATCAGTGAGGAGGTGGAAAGCTGAAGCAGAGTCCAGTTATCCAATACCCTAATCTTGTCATTAGAAATCTCGGACTAATATACAAGCAATTCTTGTGGACAGGGTTAAAGGTACCAGGACCTTCATGGAAGGGCTCAGCGCTTGTCAGCAGCTACAGTACTGAGGAATGGTTAGTGGAGATGACTAAGAACATTATTTATCCTGTAAAAATGTAGGGGAGTGTTGGAGCTGAACCCCTGGATTGCGCATATTGCCAGGTTGATAAAAAAATCCTTGTTACCAGACTGATATGTCTAACACCCCTTTCAGTATAAAGCTTTCTTTTGGTATGTATTAAAGCAATCACAATCTACACCAAGCAAAGCTGGAATTTGAAGCATAGTAATGCAGCATATGTTCTACTAACTTAAAGCCACTCTGTGATACCTTCCAATTGTGTTTATCAGTGAAACAGTACAAAGAGCGAACATTTGTTCTGGCACAATATTCCCTATGGCCAGTGAAAGAGGATTTAAACCTGTTTTATTCACATTTCGTTATTGGTATTCAAGAAAACTGACAATATAACAAAATAAAGGATAAGAAAACTTTATAATGAAGATCTTACAGTCCAGGGCCAAGTTATATAATTCTCATTCTGACACAATGCCAATTGTCTTTGATATCACTGTTGAATTATTAGGCTTGGACCGAGAAATATAAAACTACAAATGGGCGCTGTGGTATCCCCACTTAACTCACTGCAACAGTCTCAGTGAGTAAGGTTGAGAGCAGAAGCAAATAAGATGTGGAGTACCATGTCTAAATGATGTGAAGCACAAGTCCTTTCAAAGTTAACAGATTTTCAAGACCAGAGGTAGCACTGTAAACATCTAACTGTTATTTCCTGCATAACACAAGCCAGAGTTCTTCAGATTAACTCATGCTGTGGAGAGAATATTTCTCCCTTTTTCAAAGTCAAGAATACTGAGCTCAAAAAGCTTATGTCAAACTAGACATGGAGGTGATGGTTTTGAGCTTATCCATTTCCTGCAGAACCTGCACAAGAAAAGGTACAGAAATCAATTATATCTTTCCAAATCTTCTTCCTCAATTGTCTTATTATAGCAGTGTTTATGATCTGGCCTATATTTATTGCATTCTTCACTAGCATAGGCCTTGCATTCCTCACTTGATGTTTGCCATGTGTCGGGCATTACTTGAAATACATAGATCTGGTTTCCTTTCTCCACAGTCACCGGACAATTAACTGATATAATATAGGCAGCTTTTGAAATTTCATTTCAAGCCATCAGTTATAAAGGTGGAATATATTGTTGGAATATTAGTATCAAGAAGATGTCAGTGAGGAAAAGAAAGGGGTAATAAACAATCAAGCTGGCACTGAAATCCAACGAGAGTAGTAAAATGACGTAAGCTGTAACCTGCATTCCATTTTCTGTCCTTTACATAGACACACACGTACATATATATTTGGTTTTGTGTGTCTGTGTGCACGTAAATGGATTCTTGCATCTGATGTAGAACATAAAGGGTTGGGTTGATTTTTTCCTAGCTGTGAGAGCCAAATTTCACTGCTTTGATTTTGTGTGTCCAGGTTTTTCCTGTGGCTATTATTTCTCAGCACCTGTACTTCCACTGCTTCTTGTCTCCTGTAGCAAACTGGGTCTGTTCAGTATCGGAGCAGGTAAAGTGAAGGCTGTGTCTGAAGCCACTGCTTTCTATTTGTACAAGCAATAGGTACAAAGTGGACATTAAACAGGCATCCTGCTGAGTACCTGATCAGTGTCTGTTTCATGTCTATGGCTTTGGTATATTTATCTTATACCTGCTCCAGGAGCTCTTTCTCTCTCTTTTTCTTCTTTTTCTTCTTTTTCTTTTTCTTCTTTTTTTCTTTTTTCTTTTTCCTTTTCTTTTTTCCTTTTTCTTTTTCTTCCTTTTCTTTTCCTTTTTCTTTTTTCTTTTTCTTTTTCTTCTTTTTCTTTTTCTTTTTCTTTTTCTTTTTCTTTTTCTTTTTCTTTCTTTTTTCTTCTTTTTCTCTCCTTTCTCAAACACACACCTGTTTGTTTTTTTTTTTCCCTTCAAAAAAGGCAATGGGGCATTAATTTGGTACATCGTGGCTTCCTGGTCATCCTACAACTGCTCCAGTCTGGGAAGATGTAAAACAAGCCTGTATTCTAGTTCCATTGAAATTTAGATGCCATCCCAACAGATGTGTGAGCACCTCTAAAAACTGAAGAGTGAGGTTGAGGTGACGGTGCCAGAGGTGTTGCTTACCTGCCTTTTGCACAAGGGGATCTTTATGGGTAGGGCATCTAGGAAAAAGGAAAACTTTTCTTCTATTTGTTTTTGTTATGTCACTTGTTGAAAGGGTTTCTATCATAAAATACAGCTGTTCAGGCTGTGGGGAGCAGAATCACAGGTTTTTTCCATGCTGAATAGGTGAATACTAAACTCATGAAATGGTCTGCTTGCCTTTCCTCAAAGAAAGAAACTTTCAAACACAGAATCTGAACATTTAATTAAGTGGATTGGGGTTTTTCATCTGAATAGATGCATTTAAAAATTCTTTTATAGATTGGACTCAGTTTCCCCAATTTAGGCACATGATTTGCACTCAAATTTAAGGTTCCAAATGAAGACGTTTGCATAAAATAAGTGACTAATTTCCCTATGGAGTTAAGGAGGAGAGATAGGTGCCTTTGAAGACCCGTGGATGGTGATTTTCTTTACCTAATTCAACTGATGTGCGTTGATGAACATAGCAGAGAAAGAGAAGACTCCAGCTGGGCGAGATTATTTGCTAATATTTTTCATCTTGCAACTTGTGACTTCTCTGTTGTGATCACAGGAAAGTCCCTTGCAAGCTTTGTATTCTGTTGAGATATTCCCAAGGGTAACAACAGCTTTAAATATGTCTTTTTAAATTATATTGTCACCTTTGTACTGGATACTGAGATGAATAAACCAAAATGTTCCATGCTTGGTTCCAAACAAAATTTGCAGTCGTTACTGATCTGTACTGGATTTAATCAGTGACCTAGGAACTTTACCAACAGGCTCCTCAGCTATTCCAGCTAGATCTGGTTTTAGACAAGTTTTATTAATACTAATTGGGGATACTATTTAAGTATCCAGATAGGATGCTAATTAAAAAGGCATTGTGTTGGCTGATCTTATGGTAAATTTTATGATTTCTGACTCAGATTCCATTTCTTTCAGACTGTCACTTAAAATATTTCAAGATGCATCTTCTGCAGCATGTCAGATCCATATAATGGCAATGAAGTTGTTCCAACACATACAAGAAGTTGGGGAAAAAAAACCCAGCTGCATTCCAGTACTTCAGAGAGTTCCAAATATTAATCTGAATATAGGCATTACTCTTCCAAAAGATAATTCAGCTTCAAAAATGTTTACTGCCATATAATTAATTAGATTGTAGAAAGAGAAGAATTTTTGTTTCTAATAAATGTATATATGTATATATAATTATTCATGTATGTAAAAAAGGAGTTCAATTTTCATCATGTTTGTTTATCATAAGTTAAGTCCACACTTTAGAGATTAAGAAAATACTTTCTTAATATTTTGGCATAATCAGATTATTCTATCTACTTGGATAAAACTTTGCAATATGCTCACAGGAAATGCAGAGAGCAGTTATACTTATTTTCAAATTACAGATTACTGTAAAAAAAACCTCAAAATCTGTAATTGAGAGAAAGACCAGATTCTTTCATATATTGGTTGTGTGTAATCCCACTGACATCAAGAAGTGTGGGCATGAATAACTGGGGAAGAGTTTGGCCCAGGATATGGAAACTATTTGATAGAAAATGCTGAATTAATTTAAATTTTCTGGGGCATGAGCACTATCTTGTGGAATGAAAAGTGTCAGAAGGACTATAAACAAAAGCAGGAGACAAAATATTAAAATATAGATCTGTGGGAAGGTCTTTTCCTAGTGAGGTACTTCAGGGATCTGTATTCAGTATGGTTTTGTTTAACATTTTCTCTAATGATCTAGGAGAAGAAAGTGACCATTAATGAAAGTCCCCTATGGTGAATAAGAGGGTGGAGTTGCTAAAGATGGTGAAAGACAGATAGTGAAAAGTAACCTGGACGTGGATCCAAGGTTCACACTATCTTCAACAAGTTTTGGAACAGATCAGCAGAAATATTAGAAAGTTGAACAGGAAGAATGACAAAATGAGATTCATCTTGGAAAACATACAAAGGCATCACGTGAAAAACTATGTTAGACCTACTAATCAAAGGGAGCTAGAAAAATGGAGAGCGGCACTGTGAGTGAGTTTGCAATGCATTGGAGCAAGGAAAATAATGTGAATACAATTTGAGGCTTATGTGCTGCAAAAGGAAGGCACCATTTTCTGTGCTAAGGCCCAACACTGTGGAGTATTACCAGGAAAGGTAAAAAAGGAACCAAGGGCTAGTTCACAAAAGATGAACAATGTGCATAAGCAGGAAGCAGTGATACAGCCACCCCTGCTCCGATGAGATATTGAGGAACAGAGATCTACTGCAGCAATGCCTCACCCTGGGCTGCCTCCCCAGCAGCGAGGGCAGCAGGCTGAGGGAGGGGATCCTGCCCCTCTGCTCTGCACCTGTGACACCCCACCTGCAGTGCTGCGCCCAGCTCTGGGGTCCCAGCACAGAGGAGACAGGGACCTGTTGGAGTGAGTACAGTGGGGGGAAACAAAGATGATCACAGGGCTGGAGCACCTCTCCCACACAGACAGACTGGGAGAGCTGGGGCTATTCAGCCTGGAGAAGGCTCCAGGGAGTCCTTATTGCACTCGCCTGTACTGAAAGGGAACTTATAAAATGGAGGGAGAGGGAATTTTTTCTAAAGGCAGATTGTGACAGGACAAGGGGTAAAGATTTTAGACTGAAAGAGGACAGGTTTAGATTAGATATAAGGGAGAAATTCTCTCCTGTGAGGGTGATGAGGCACTGGGACAGGTTGCCCAGAGAAGCTGTGGATGCCCCATCCCTGGAAGTGCTCAAGGCAAGGCTGGATGGGGCTTTGAGCATCCTGCTGTAGTGAGCGGCATCCTTGCCTGTAGCAGGGGACTCGGAACAAGATAATCTTTAAAGTCCCATCCAACCCAAACCATTTTATGATTCTGTGATTCCCTAGTACATATCCCACAGTGAAGCAAGAACAAACAGGTCCCCAAAATAACTTGAAAACTATCATGTTGACGCTTGCATGAGGTGCCACTGGCCTGCTCAGATCCCTTTCATGCTAAAATGTTCAATAATTGTAAATTGACTCTGAATGTCACAGTGCTATCACAAAGATATCAACCCAAAAATTATTTTAACTATTAATTTAGATAGTTATGCTGCATCTATTTCTATATTTTAAAAAAAAATTCTTGTGACCAGTCTCAGGAAAATTTTGTAGAGATTAATAATGTTAATGATACTTGGTCAAAATTATCAATGGGATAGTACTCCTGAGGTTATATTTACAAGTGTCATAATAATGAGGTAGAGTTAAATATGTTGGGCTAGATCTTTACAGTGCATAAATAATGCTAAAAATATCTTTGAGAATGTTGAGCTTGCTAAGGAATTTTTATAAATCTTACTAGATTTTATAGTTGACCCTCGATGACTATCTCAAGCTCACACAAGATATTCATGATAGGAAAACTGAGGAAATGAATAAAATGGATAAAAGCCTATGGCTCTGTAGGCCATTAAAATATCAAAGATCTCTAAACAAGCTTATAGCGGGCAGCTGAAATCTTCTGCTGCTATACACCAGCTTAGACTCACTGAATAAAAACTTGAAAATCTTACAGGTCTTGCTGGTCTACCTACTCAGACTGCATCTTTATTAGTTCTAGGATCCAGCAAAGCGCTTAATCACATGCTTAAGTTTAATTCTAAGCAAATGCTTGAGTGTTTTACTGATCTGGGATGCAAAATACATGATTTCCTATTATGCAGACTCAACACTGCATATAACAATGTAAGCATTCTTTTCAAATAAAAGACACTTGCTATTTCAGTTCAGTTCTGAGCATTGTTCTACATGTGCTGGAAACAAAATAAGTCTGGGGGAGTAATGTGTTTTGGAAACTTTTTATTCCCTCCAACATCAAGTGGAATTTCTTTTTAAGAAATACAAATATTTTTAAAGGTACAAAGATGTGTGAGAGAGATTGGGAAGCACAGCTTTAGCCTGATTCCTTTTGTTAATGCACCCTTGCAAATCAGAAGCAGCTACAATGGAATTTAACTCTTAGGAAACCAAAATATCAGAATCACAGGACTCGTTTCTTTTAGTAGATTTAGAACATCTGTGATGCTGGCTCAAATATGTTAAAATAAAGACACTTTTATATAACTCTGGCACTGTGAAATCATCTAATAACTCTTCTAAACCATCTAGTCTTTGCGTCAGGGCCGTGCCAAGCCAGCAGAGGTGACGCCACTTCCTGTGGAAGGATGACCATGCCTTAGCTCTGCCTGTCAGCAGGGTGCATGTAATGCTGCCCAGGTGTCACTGTGCTGGACCTGGAGGAATGAGCTCTGCTTCTCACCCCTCAACCACACGTCTGTCAGGGAAACTCTCTTCCCCTCCAGCTGATTCCTTGAGGGTCTCTGCACCATACGCCACCATTTCCTGAGGCATTCTCCAGTGCCAACAATATTGGTGCAATAGAATGCAAAGGACCAAGAACAAACATAAATGGACATACATGAGTAAAATAAGATGAAATCATTCAATGATGTGGGAAAGCAGTTGCTCGGTGATGTTTTTATCGGTATTTGAAGAGCTTCTTCTCTCAGCCCACTGCAATTGCAACCACTTGGGTGTTAGCAGCGGTGGAAACAGTATTTCACACTGACTCTGTCCAGAATCCCAGGCATGCATGCAGTGCTTTCCCAGCAAGAACTCATGAAAGAATGGATTTCAGAACATAAATTCTACTTTTTTTTTTTTGTCAGGACTTTTAATTTCCATTGTGACTCAAAGTATATTACTTAACCAGCCAATGAACAAGAAATGATACTTTTGTGGCATAGTCAAAGTTAAAAAGCATAGCGATGTAGGCAAACTGTTAGTGACTTTCTTTGTGCATCAAATGAGCCAAAAAATCCTCAGAACAAAAAAAAAAGATATTTATAGAACTGAAGATTGTGCATAGTAATTAAAAAGAATCTTTCTCTTACGAGTGAAGTGACATGTCAGAGATGGCTCTATGTTCTTTATGGTTTGTTTTGAAGCTAAGTAAATAGATTACGACTAAAGTTTTCAAATTATTTTAGTTTCTTTTTTTTTTTTTTTTTTGCTCCAGAGATGCCAGTAAACAGATTTTTCTCTACTTAAATTATTTGTTATGAAGCTTTGCTATGTGAGTTCCCATTTTCTTGTAATGCTAAGCTGTAATTGATTGGAATCATCTCATCTGTTTTTATTCCTGAAATATTTCTATTCAGAGATTAATACACAATATTTTGAAATTAAATTTCCATGAGTGCTCACTTTACTCGAACACTGATGCTACCATAATCTAATGATGTGAAGATATATTTGAAATGCATGATTTGATGACAAAATAAGAATGATTTTGTAGTTAAATAAGTTTAGGAAAAGAACCCTACAAACACCACTGCCAGTGTTGCAGTGATGAGGACATCACAGGTGACTTGATTACCCAGGCAGACAAGAATTAATTTATTCCATACCTCTGAAGTAAGAATGGGCTCTGTCCTACAGTAAATGATCCTTTACTCTATTTGAATGATCAAACATTGTAATGAGTCAGAGCTATAAAAATGTGGCTTTCCATTCTACACTGAAACACGGAATTCTTTTCTTCCCAGAGCAAATAAATTTGTGATGATTGTTTTCTTTCAATTGGCCACAATGGTAATGTGCAACAAGTAAAAAAGCATCTTTCTTTTTGAAATAACAATTCCAACACCTGGTGAAAGCTGGACAGCATTTCTCAGAAATGAAGTCCAGCTATCTTGTTAAAGATCCAACAGTGCTTTTTGTACGGGAAAGGTTGTTTATCCTAACAGTTTTAATATTTTGAGAGATTACATTCACATTTTCTAAAAGCAACCCTGAGTTTTCATCTGTTTTCAGTATTGCTCCTTCTCCATTTTATATCGAAGCTCTTATATGGTTTTCCTGTTCACTGTTAAAACAGTTATTGCTGTGCACCTCAAAGCCTGCTGCTCTGGGTCAATAGACAAATGGCAAACCAGCCTTCTGAGACAGAATGCCTTATTCTGCCAGATAACACAGTTCAGCCTGTAATGCTGAACAGATATTATTCATATATGAGTTCATGATTTATTAAATTATATTTAATTGCCTGCAATCGGTGTGAGTTCCTCTATGGTCAATGTCAGAATACTGAGCTTAATGAATGAAAAAGTGCTATTCTCATGTCTACCTAAATCCCCCACATTTCTAGTACACGGATAATTATCACCAGTACATCTGCACCACATGCACACAGGATTTTCAGTATATTCTCTCTGATTAAATTTTATTCTTCGCATGTGAAGATTCTTCTCCTAACTGAGTATTGCTCACAAAGACAGCATAGAGTCTCTGACGTACATTATGATCCCCTTTCCACATTCTCCTGAAAAAGGTTGTAATGCCAATATAATTTTTGAAAGGCCCAGAGGCTGATTTAAGTTTCAGCTAAGAAATTGTGCTAAGAATAGTGCCAGACCTGCAGGATTTTGAGATCTTAGAAGTATTTCAGATCTTCATTATTTGTTATATATTCTCTATGATGATAAATGACTTTAGAAAATACCATAAATACTTAATACACTGGTGATATTAGCCAATTTATAATAAATACTAGGAGTGGAGTTATTTTATAGATGATTTAGAGTAATCTCTTTGGCAGACAAACAAACTGGAAAGCGTTTTACATACAGTTCTGTTAATCCATAAGATGGCTTACTACATGATTAATAACCTAGTGCTTCTCATTGGGATACATGAAATGCAGTAAAAATAAATAAAACCATAAAACAATTAAGGGGATTTGTACTCACTGATTTGTTCCTGTTTATGAATATACAGTGTTAGTATAAACAGACAGGGGGTCCTCACTTTATCCTTTTATCATTTCCAAATGTTGTTATAAGATGGTAACCCCACTGAAAACAAACAAAACAGCATGTCATGTAAATGTAACTTCAGTCTAACGTTGTGTTAGGTCAGCTTGTCTTTGAGAAATATGTGGCTTTTTCAACAGTTACTTTTGCTGGAAAGTTCTGTTTGTAAATGTCAAGGATAACACTTAAAATGAAAACAAGGAAACCTTGTGTGCAAAAGTTGCAGAAATGGTATTCAGTAAAGGCAATTTTCAGTTAAATTCTTTGTAAGACTATGCATTTTATGTATTTATCAGGATATTTCTTTAATGAAGAAAACTTGAATTCATAAAAGGATTCTCTGCATATTCTCCCCAAACCACACCCTTTGTATAAAGAAAAATATGTTCCCAGTAATATTTTCATTTCGGTGAATGTTACACTATCTTTCAGATGCAAGGTTGCACCTCAATGGTGCTTTACTTCTTCTTCACTTCCTAATTTACAGAAAACAAGAAACATTTCCCTGAAGGTGGCTTGAGAGCGTAGCTGCCAAGCAGGAAGGAAGCACAGCTGCATGGGCAAACACAGAGAGAGCAGGAATCAGCCTGCAAGGAAGTGGCAAGGTAATCATAAAATCACAGAACGAAAGGGGTTGGAAAGGACCTTGAAGATCAGGGACAATTTTCTCTAGGTTACATCACTCGTGATTGCACCCTGTTAGAGAAACAGGTCCCATCTAATCTGCGTGGTAGAAATCCTGCTGCCTCAGAGAGTTGCAATATTATAAAAGGGAGAGACTTCGTTAATATTCTTCTGAAAACATAATGCATGGGAGTTTTCTATCAGAAAGTTACAGTGATGACAAATAAGAATGTGTCCTGCTTTCATATCATGAGCTTGTAATAAAGGCTGCCAAAGAAAGACTTTCCCTGTAACATGGAACTCGTTGCATATGAATATTATAAATAAATAAAAAGTGTAGAGGGGTTTAAAAACTATTTAAAAATCATGGAAGAATTAGATTTGGAAATGCAGCTTCAGACAATCCTCTCTGGAAGCCTTTAAGCTATTGATTGCTGGAAAATGGAATTAAGATGTGGCAAAAGAAATACTCCTGCAGGTTGTTCTTGTTATACTCCTTCCCTCAGTTTCCCCTGCTAGCAATGGTCTTCATCCAGGGGTGCAGGCAGATGATGTTTTGGCAGGTGCAGGGCTGGGCCCAAATATTTGACATAAAAAAAAAAAGCTTCATTTCCTCATATACAAAAATTAGGTCGGGAAGGCAAGAACTTGAGAGCTGTAACCATAGTTGTGGTACTTATTTTGTGGACTTTAACCCACAGAAGTTTTAAATCAGTTTTAAATATTTTCGCAATTTCATGAACTACTAGTTTGATAATGACCAGGTGATCTGTTGAACTAGTTTATAAATCTCAGGGCTTGAAGAACAAAATCTTTTTTGCTGTTAAAACAAGTACTTAACAGTGTTTGCAGAATGTTTGTGTTCATTGTTAAATCTTCATTTTCTTTTGTTAAACGTGGTCAATAAGCTGTGTGATGTCAAAATTAATAGCTTTCAGTGCTGATAACCTTTGATCACAAAATATATCTATTGCTCTATCTATTCAACTCCTAAGATAATTCATAAAATTGTGATGGCCATACTCACAGGAGAAGAACTTTGCTGCTTGAGGAAACAATGTTCACCATAAGTGTCACAATCTGGCATTACTTTTTGAAGATGTTCTCAAAATAGTTTGTTTTGTGATTGTTAGGAAAAAGAAAAAAACCACAACAGCAAAGGAAATGTGTTTATGGTGTGAATACATTATGCTTTTTCAGCTTGCATAGCCCCCTGAGAATTTGTGCTGCAAGATGAGTGTGTGTGGCTCCATGTGTGTTTGCATACATTGAAGGTGTTTTTCATTTCTACGATGTAATAAGGCTTGGACTGGTGCAAGAAGAGGACGTTTCGTTCTACAACCGTATGCTACAGGAAGAGCTCAAGAACAACAAAAATAAATTCAAATGCTCTCAGTTCTGTTCAATAATGATATTTTGCAGGACAGTCAAGTTTCCCACAGAGTAAATACAATCCATATTATGTAAATATGGTCCTGTGTACATTCGTTTAATTTAACATCACCATCAGAATAGCACATTTCACACGTGGGAATGCAAAGCCCAGCAAGGGAGCAAATTAACTGCCCGCAAATTGTTTGCTAACGATGAAGTTTTCCAAAACAAATCTCCAAGGTATATCTTTACCAAGGGCACAATATTAGAGCTCTACTACCACATGTTTCCATTTGAACAGATGGCAGGGAAAGGTTTGGTTTCAATGTGTTATTAGTTAACAGAAAAAAAGACTTACTGATAGAGATCAAGGGTACTGTTTACATTTATTTAGAGAAATGGTGGTTTGTAATCCATTCATACTTGCAATTAATAATTACTTTATAATTATTTATAAGTGGATAGAACCTCAAAAATCCAGCATCTTTTCTGCTCAAGACAGTATCTTATTTGTTTTTGTAGCCGTCTCTTTAATATGTCATGAGATACAACTGAATTAAGGTATCTGCTGTTGAACTGGGACTAGATGTAACATAATTTCTGTAATTTCATTTCTGAAAATTCAAAGGAAGCAACAGGTTTTGTAAATCCTATGATATTAAGAAACAAGAAATCCTTGCTTATTAATGGCAAAGTTTTCATTGAGTGACTAAAAGCCAAAGCAAAGCACACATTTACATCATTCTTGTAAATCGTCTGTGGTTTAATAGAGACTGCTGGGTGCTGGGATTCCTGTACCCTGAACTGAGGGTCTGAGACTCAGCTCGAGAAACACAACCTACCCCCACTTTCTGCTTGACCAGGATGTGTTCAGCGCGTGGCAGGTTCATTCCTCGGTCCTCCCTGTCAGATCCGTAATGCTTCCCAGTGATGGGCAGGATTGATTTAAGTGACTTCAGAGCATCTGAAAGTCCTGTCTGAAGTTAGTGGGACCACTCATATGGACATAGTTAACCATATGTATCAGTGTCTGAAGGACAAGGATGAGGGGTGCTGGCTAAGCTTGCCATTTCACATTAAAATAGTTGTGGAAAGATGTATTGAGTCAAATTCTTTTGTATTCATTCTATGTGCATAGATTAAGGTTTAAGTAATCTGTGATTAAATAAGAACAAGGAATAATTCAGTATACATGTCAGAGAGAAAAATTTGCAACAAACATGCAAACAAGTGAACATACACGGAGTAGGTGAATGAGTCACCTTTTGTTCAACACGGAATTTCCCTTTCTCCATGTGCAAATTTCCTTAATTTTCTTCTTTTTTAGGAAAAATATGGAGATTTGAGAAGTAAGTTTATTTCTTAATTTAATTTAAGATGGAAGTTATTGCAATCAACTAAATATCTTCAGAGACTGAGTGCTTTAAAAATTAATAATGTAAATAACATATTTGTTTTTTCTACATGTCAATTACTATAGTACTATAACAAAGCAGAAATCCTTTTGACATTTCATATGAGAAATGCAAATATACTTATCTCTAGTATGGGGAAATTTTATTAAATTACTTTCAGGGAAAAAAAAAATTAGGACATTTTACTTAGATTAATTATAGTTGTACTGTAAAATGCTTTTTCAGTCTTACTAAACCCTACTAGTGCTTCTGCTTTTTTTTTTTTTTCTTGAAGATGATTTTCCTTGATTGAAAACCAGAAAGTCATGAAAATATAACTCCAGCACTAGGAGAAGTGCTCATGGTCTTGTATGTGAGTCAACTCCATATTAGTGCCAAATACTAATAAAAATTCTCAGCTGGCATTTTACTCCATCTTAAAATACTTTTACAGTCTGGTTTTGGCCATCTCCTGTAGGAGATGCTGGGAACATGATGTCATCGTCTTCTGAAAAAAAGGCAAGAATCATATATAAAGAGTACACACAAGATGAATTCAGTGTAAGACTTGTAATCCCTTTACTCCACACTGTTAATCCATTTCTAAAGCTTTTCTGAGTTTCAGGAACCCACATATCAGGGAGAACATTTAGCCATTAGACAGTGTCCAGCACAGAGATCTGAGGTCTAGAAAATGTGACCTCTGAGGAGAGATTGAGAGAAGAGGGTTTGTTTAGTCTAGAGAAGAGAAGATGAAGGGGAGACATGATAACAGTGTTCAAATATGTACAATTGTGCTTCAAAGAATTGGGAGATAATTTGTTCTCCTTGTCCACTTAGGACATTGCAAGAAAGAGTGGTCTTGAAATGAAGCAAGACAGAAATATGAAAGAGAAAACCCTGTATTTGTTGGCAATGAAAACTTTGAATGCCAAGAATATTAGCAGAAAAGTAGGCAAACCAAAGTAATAGATCTTTAATCTTTCAGATAGATCTCAGACTTTGATCAAAGATCATTTTCCTACTGAAGCTGAGCTATCAAGACAACAGAGTGAGAATCCCAGCTGTAAAAAAATGAAAGTCTATTTCAGAAGAAACTTATTGGAGCAGAACCTTTGGTCATTACAGGCAGCCAGTCAAGCCCTTGCTGAGCTGTAGGCTGGAAACGAAGGCTGTTTTCACACATGTGACACACGATATAGGTGTGGCATATTACGCTAATTCTGCAGGCAATATTCTCAATGCTCTCAATATTTCTCTAGCTTGGGTCCATTGCCTAAAAAAGAGGCACCCAGTGTCTGTCTTTTGAGCCACGAATGCCTGGTGTATCCAAGATGTCCATACAGGAGTAGCAGATGTAGCCCCAGGTCTAAAGGAGACCTGGAATTTTCTTCTGGAATTGCAGCTGAAGGCCAGGTGTCATAGGTAAAGCTTTTATAGGAGTAAAAACCAAATTAATCAAGCTCCTAGTGCCAGGATCTTGAAGACTTGTCAGATGGAAAATGTCTATAAAAACAGGGTTAAAAGCATTCAAGGTTTGGAAGGTATGTTTTTTAATGACACTGGAGAAGCTGAAACAAATTGGAGTGAGGGCTATGACTGCAAACTATTTCCAAAGATTTTGATGTTTAATAAGGAACAACTTATCAAATATTTTTATACTGAACTCAAGTTCACAGTAGAAAGTTAACAGACATTTTTGTCATGAAGCTGGTACAATTTAAAGAAAGATATGATAAATTGTCTTACCTTTTAGAAATTTTATAAATTCAGAATAGCCTATTCCAAAAATACAGCGCACCTAAAATAGAAATTATGAACTGGAAAAGAACTGAATTTTTGGGTCTGTGTTATTCACAATGCTAAATGAAATTATATCAGCAAGTCCAAAGTTGGGCCACAACTGAAATAATTATCCTTGGTTGTTACTAAAATTTGAAATAATCCTACTGCCCTTTGTATATTTGCTGTAGCTGCAAACGTCAACAGCAACAACTAATCTAAAATCACTGTGGTGGATGTTGATAAGCATTCCTCTTGGCTGTAAAATATATGAGCTTGTGAATTAACACCTCTGCCATTAATTCAACCTCTTTTCCAACATTCTGCCTACTTATCTATGACGGCGCCAACTTCAGGGCCAGGTCAGTTTGTATGTATGCATGTGGGTGGATTTGACCATCCTTCTCCTGCAGTCTAAAGCTTTAAAAACTCCAGGCCTTCATATGCTTAAGCACAAGGATCCTGTTGTCAGTAATAGGAGTAGTTTCCAGAGGGCTCACAGTTCCCCAGGGCAAGATCCAGTCTGAGGCTGAGGTGCCACCACGGAAGAGTTTGTAGGTGAGTCTGGCTCTTGTTGGTTGTGGAGGGTGGGATTGCATCCCACACCATCTGAGATGCCCTGTGATGACCTGCAAGGCTGCCATTCAAATACTCTATAAGCTCCAGAAGGTATCTGCCAGCCTTGGCTAGGTCACATATGTTGGGTACTTATGAAGAAGCTTGAAAATCTTAAGTGCCACTTGTTGTTTGTGCTCAGGCAGCTGAATTTTACTCTTGCATAAGTATAAAAAACTCATACATTCAAATTAATGACAAATGAAAAGGAATTAAACTGAAATATGAATTTTTAAGCCTCTCATTGTCATCTAAGTTTAGTGTTTTAGTCATTTTTATCCTCCTTGTGAGGCAGAGGATGATTGTTACTCTCAATTTACAGGAAAAAAGCAAACATGAGCAAAACAATTCCTCAGTGGGAAGTCTCTAGTAAAACAGAAAATCCAGCCTTAGCCTTCCATTCTCTGGCAGTGAAGAAATATTGCATATGTCATCTTTGCATAATAGTAAATTTATTACTAATTTAGTCTAAAATGAATGTTTTCGTGGAAAAAATTCAACTAAATTGACATAACTAAAAATGTCTTTGACTGTCATGTGGAAAATGTATGACAAAGAGATAGGTCTTTCTAGTCCCAGATCTTTCACACCTTTCAGTTCTTCTAGCTATCTGCCAGGTTTGACAGCAGTATTCTGTATCAAAAATTTGATATTCAGTCCATGAAGAAAAAGAAAAAAAAAGAGAAGCAATATTAAGGATATTTTCATATAACGCTAAAACCACACTGGTGCTGATCTATTCTCACATAGGCAGCGCCTCTCCAGATATCAATTTTCTCCTACTGTTATGTCACAAATCTTCATTTAGAGTTTAGAAAGAGTGCAAGAATAAAGGATAGGACATGAATATAAAAAAAGTTGTTTTTCTTCTCTCAGTCTCCTTTTCTTTGGCCATGCTACAAAGATTTTGATAATGCATTTCCTCAGCACGGGTTTTTTGATAAATCTGGAGGACCTCTGCTACATCAGAGCTCTAAGATACCCTGTCCTGGACAGTGAGAGCAGATAATTTTTCAGAATCCTAAAGTTCAGAACTAGTAAGAACTAAAAGCATATATGAGTTACTTTATTTTAAAAAGTCCAGCTGAAATAGTGTACAATACAATGGAATCTTTCAATAAATTGCTGCAAAAATGACAAAATACACAAAAAAATCCAAACCTTCTTGTAAAACACTAAAAAGAAGCTTCTGTGTTATTCCTTATACACATATTTTTAAAGCAAACAGCAGCTACAGAAATATTTTGTCTTTAATTCCAGTCTGTTTTCATTCATTCTTCTACCCTGGCTTGATGTGCTATGCTTTATAGCCTGGAGAAATGAAAGATTAAGATACTGATCCTGGATCTTCAATTGGATTAATTTATCTTTAAAGCCAGGTGCTTTTTTCACGGGTTTCTGGACAAAAAGTGCAAACTTTGAGTTGCACCACAGTGATGTGGTTGCTGTTCTGTCCCTTGGGCAGACGAGGTCCAGCCTACAGCAGCCAAGACTGAGACTGTGAGCTGGAGACTGTTGTGTCCAGGGCCCGAGCTGGAGTGAGCCTGGGAGAAGGGAGCAAAAGGTTTGCTCTAAAAGAAGCCACAGCACAGAGCAGTGCCCAGGCCGTGTGTTCAACCTGAGACTGGGCTCCAGAGCAGCTTCTGATGGTACCGATGTTGTCTGGAAGACCATGGAGATGAATGGAGAATTTGGCATGCGAGGATTCTCTAGTGTATTTAATTTTTGGGGGGCCTGATTTCATTCTTCCATTAATGCACTATATAACACCATTCACCTGCCACGGCCTGCTGTACAATTGACCAAATATTTGTGACAGTCTTCTTCCTTCAACAGCCACCAGCTGATCTGTAGCAGCTAGCCACAATAAAGTAGAATAACACAGTCTAGATGGAACAGAAGAAGACTGTCTTCTTTTAAAAAATATATTTTATAGCCTCAGGAAATTGCTATAAACCATTGCACCTTGGAAAAAGAATAGGGTTTTCTATTTAAAGCTGCCTTTGCAAACATCCCCTTGACTTGCTGTGTAGCTTTTGCAATCACATGGATGGGACTGGATGGAACTTATTATTTTTAGTAGAATCAGAGAAGACCTGCAAAGCTGGCAAACTAGGTGGGCTTTCCTGATGGCTTGCTGATCTCAAGGCGTGTGTGGATATCTCATAGCTTACACAGCTGTAACGTTCTTTCACACACTCCGACTGGACTATCGCATGTGTTGCCACAAAATGTTAAGACATCAAGACTCAAATGTTCTTTTGTTCCCTTTTTCCTCTCTGTGTATGTTTTACTCAGTAGCTTTGTTTATTTTCTTAAAATATTTCCTTTTTGTTTGCATTTCTTGGCAAAGGCCTCCTTGTGTTTTTATAACTGTAATCTTCTTTTGGTCCCTCTGCCAGCTATATTACCCAAGATTAGCCACAAGTGTGCTTCAAGAGCTTCAGTTCCTCATACTGCTAACAGGAAATCAAAAATAGCTTTTCATTTGCCTCAGTCTAATTTATTCAGTCCAGGTATAATGTTAAAGTACCAAAATATTTTATAGTATTGCTTCTCTTTTTTTTTTCTCTCTTCTCTCAATAAATAGAGTTCATTTTAAGTTGAAGAAGTTCTGCAAAAAGCAGATAGCTGTCTTTGGTATGGAATAATTTACATGGATTTCTTTATATGGCAGGGAAATGGCTATTGTAGAGCTGAACAAATTCCCTCAAATGCCATTTCTGAATCAGAACTGCCTTAACAGCTACTGGTGTTTCACTATGAACGTAGCAGTAGAAGCCTGGTTTTGGAGCAGGTAACAGGAATGCTGTTCCTGTTCCAGCTGGGATTGTCCTGTGAGACAACCATCAACTTCCAGGTGCTCCTAGAAATGTTACGATATGGCTTTTGTAGGGAAAGATTAAGTATTCATTTATTAATCAGGTCAAATGAAAGAGACAAATGTACTGTTTGTTCAACATTTAAATATGTTAAACATTTACATATAGTTAGCGCCGTTCATGGGGGGGGCAGCAGAAGTTGTCTGTTTTTATGGAAATCAGAATTCCTAAACATTTGATCTGCAGACATTTTGCAAAAAGCTACATTTCTAAGCTTGTGCAATTTTTTAAATTTTGTTTTACTAGCAGGCTGAGAGTTGTTGGCTTGTCAGAAGCCTCCTTCAAAGAGCTAAATACCAGCACCTCCTGAACTAACAATAAGACATGTTTTACTAGTAGTGATGAAACATCTTCTATAAACACTCCCTACCTTACTGACCATCCTTTCCCAGTATTGATTCACCACTGAAATATTTGTGTCACTTGAGTTCAAGTACATGAAACCAAACCTTTCAGTGCTTGGAGTTGTATGAGTGCCACTAAAAGCAGCGTGCACTTCAGCAGTTAGTGAATTAAATAAGCAAAAGCATGCTAATGGCCTCTGGGAGACCAGCACCGCTGACCTTGGAGAGAGAATGATAATAAAATGAAGAATACAAACAAGAGATGGAACCGTGGGCCTTTTATGGGTCATATCAATAGAGCATGCAGGGATCCAGAGCTACATGTTGTCATTGTCAGACCATCAAAAGAAATGTATTTTCTGTTTCTTTAGGGTTGTGTTATCAGAAACTACTCTGAATAATTTCCCTGGAATATTTGCAGGATCTGATCCATATTGTATTTCAGCAGCTGATAAGAATTGTAAAAACTTGAACTAATCTCTTAAAGACAGGAAATATTACACAGTTGTGGGAAGCTTTGCTTTTATTTCGCAGGAGCCGCAATCTGACCAATAAAACATGGAATGCAAATAAATTATATGGAATTAGTTTTATTGACAGGATATTTTAGATTTGTCTGGAATTTGACTCTTCTCTTACCTGGAATTATTTAATACAGTGTTTCATTACAAGGACTAAAGTGGCTGGTGAGCAAAATGTATTGTCTATAGGTAACAGATATTCGAAACTGAAGAATATTACATTCAGGTTACAAGCCAGCAATATTTAATTATGATTTCCCTTTAAAATTTCCCCTACATTTATCTACAGGAACACAGTCAGAGAATGTATGAAACACAGAATAATTAAGGTGAGAATTCTTTTTTCCTCTTAATTGGTCTACATAAACCAAGGGGCTTCCACATAAATTGCATTTCAGCTTTCTTGTCTTATGTACAGTATTATGTATACTGCATCTCATGGTGGAGAGTAGGACTGTGAACAGCATTTTAGATCCCCAAAATGGAGTGAGGCCAACTATGCACTTTTGGAAGTTTTTTGTTGCGTTTGAATAACGTGTTTTCTCTTGTGCTGTGAATATATTGCAGGAGTACGTGTAAAACTATTACCCACTTACTCAGGCTTTATAAATCAAAGAAAGACTTGGGCCGAAGCTGGGAAAGAAAAACAGATTGCCTCTTTCAAAATATGAAAGTATCCTGGGATGTTTTGTCTTGACATGGGCAGATGTTGGCAGTCAAGCTATTTGACCCTGGCACCATTTCACTGAGTACTTGTTTTCAATCGCATGAGAGGAGGAAAGAATCCTTGATGTTGCTGAATTCTGGATTTAGTATTTTAAAAAGAATTTTATTTAGGGTAGCATAAACAAAAATATGTAACGGTGAATAGGACAAGTTACTTACCAGGGAACACTAGGAAAAATAAAAAGGAGGGAAGTGAGAAACTTTGTGTCCTCCCTCCCATTCCAGAACACATTAAAATCATGTGTCCCAACTCTGTGAACATTTATCCACAAAGATAATTTTGCTGTCAAGAAAATTGTCCTGTGAATGATAGTAGATGTAGTCTGTTTGGATCACACTTCATGTATCACCCAGTAGAATGGAATTATGACAGCAGTGAGGTAGTATAATGATATTTCCATATTCTTAATCCATGCCGACTGAACATCCAGAGTGGTTTTAGATTTTTTTTTCTATTTCTTAATCAGCAATGTAAATTTGCCATGTTTATCTAATGGACAAGTGTACTTAAGAAAGGTAAGATCAGGAGAAAGCTCATAATATGTTGTTGCTTGAGTTATTCAGCCACATGTTGCCTAAATGAGAAGAAAAGCCTCGGTTATTTGGAATATGACCTGCATATGCCAGCTGACATACTCTAGGAAGAAAAAGAAGAAAAGGAAAATAAAAAGGAGGTATTCCAAAGCTGCTGGTAATTAAATGCAGAAAACTTAGACCTTTACAGACAGTCAGTAACATTTCCATTTTCAATTTTAATCTGAATATAAAATATCAATATATTTACATCAATGAACATATTATATATTATAATAAATATATTAATAACAATTGAATTTTATTTATTAATTTGAATATTTAGAGTACAAATTTTAAATTTTGTTCTGAATGTGTATTTGAAATGTAATTTAAATGTATAATTCATTTAAAACTTGTATAGTAAATTAATCAAATTTTAAAGAAGGCAATAAATTTAGTTTTCTGGAACTGGAAAAGTTAACTATGGCTGCTGCTAGCCATTGGCAGTCTTTATTCCAAGCCAGCTTTGCTCACAATCCTGTCAGTTTAACTCCTCTCTCACCTTCTTTTACACAGATACTTAGTTCAATCTCTTCCTCCCTATTCTACCTTCTTAATTTTCTAGCCTGCAATCTACATTCCTATTGGAGAGCTGCTCATCTTCCAAATGTTACGGACCAAAAGTACATGCTTGGCTTTTTTTCCTGAACATGTAGAATAAAATCAGGGAATACGAAAGTCCTGTAAGTATCTTTTTCTTACTGCTGTGGCCACTGACACGAAACATTCCCTTCCATGTGTACGTTAAGGAAGTGTTGCTCAGAGCTTACTGGAGGTATCTCCTAGTGTGTCTTCCCCTGTATATTCCTGCATGTTTAATACTGCTGCTGATTTAGGTGCTGATGTATTGCAGCATCGTGCTGCCACAAAGGGAACGGCCCCAGGGTTATTTAAAGCTAAACCCAAAAATGCTGGAGTTTAAATGGAAAACTCACTCCCACCCACAGCAATTTGTGTCTCGCACAGCCTGGAGAGCAGGTAGTTTGAGTGACACTCTTACCAGTACACATTCCTTTATTTACACTTGATTTATGACTCAGTCACATCCTAGCACAAACCTCCATGTATGCTCTTTACAACACCTCCTCTATCCAGCTCAGTGTTTTTGGCAGACATTAACCATATCTACATTCCCCTTTTGCACCTGCAATTAATAGGCTAAAGAAATCCCTTTAATGAAAGCAGTGGTGTGGCTGAGAGACACACCAGGCAGGTGTGCCCACAAAATACACAAAAAAATTTACTTTTGTTTACCTTGGTTGCCCACTAGCAACAGCTACACAATGTTTTGGCTACTTGAGTTTTGAGAAGGAATGTAAAAACACTAGGAAATGAGGGAAATTAAGGCCTCTGCGAGAATAAATGTGGGTATATGTTGTTAATTGCTCTCTCTTTAAAAGCCACGATTCAACCATCACTCCTACACAGCAAAGATACAATAACACACTTTTCTAAATAGAGTAACAGTAAGAAGAGCTGCTAGAGGAGCTGACTTTTCCTTTAACTACTGTTCTTTAAAAGTGATTCCGTTCAACAATGTACAAGGTCAACAAGTCAACGCAAGACCACCCTGCTTGGGGATTTGCTCTCAACACAGACTTGTGTCGAATCCCTCAGCTGAGAAATGTCAACCAGCACCTTTCATATTTATGGTGACTCATAAACAGGAAACTCAGCCCTGTCCACGACACTGGAGCTTTTTCATATCTTAGATCCTTTTACGAAGGAAAAAGAAAAGGGTAAGGGGAAAAAAAAAAGGAGAAAGAAAAAAGAAACCTCTCAAAACAAAACAAAGAACTTAGCAGGACATTTAAAGCAGCTGCCTTCTATTTTATGTGCCAAAATAAATATTGCCAAATTAGTAAGGCATATTGAACAAATTATAAGTTAAATGCAAATTTATCGACTGAAATTCACTGGTAGAGTAGCCAAGGAGCTTGCAATGGCATAGTTCATCTTTGTAAGTAGGTGTTTTGGTTGGCCAGTCGCTGTAGAGTGACGTGGGAACAGTAATATAAAAGAGAGCATTTCTGTTACACCCAAGATGAACAGTTTGTTTTAGAAAGTTCAAGTAAACATTTTCTAACATACATTCACTAGTTTCAGAGTGTCTTTTGCTACCAATAGGGAGATAAAAACTGGTTTTAAAAGTCTTTTACAAAAATAAAACATTTCAGAAATGGTAATGTCAGCATGATAAATTATCCAACAAAATTTTTGGTGGAGTTTCTCATTTCAAAATAATGAGAAGATCTTGTTTCTCTTCCCTTGTATTCTTATAAGGACACACATGGCTTTTTTGCTTGTGATGTGACTTAACCGTATATAATTAGAAAAAGTATAACAAGACCTGATATATTCATATATATATTTTATATATACATATATATATATATATATCCCAAATTTTCAGGGGGTTTTAACCAGTCTTATACAGTAAATCCGGTGCCTGGGTAGTTCATACACATGGTTTACATGAGAGCTCGAGGACCATTATTATTAGTGTACTGTTCACTTTTCCATAAGTAAATTTCAATGTTACAGGGAGAAAAAAAAAAAAAAATTCACAGGGAAAGCCAAAGCTCAAAATTTTGCTTCAGGTCTGTCCAACCCAGACTTTCTTGAATTTTGGCATTACTAGTTTGTTGGCTTGACACAAAACATTCATATTTAAATTAAATGCTTACAGTCTCCCTTTGATAAAACTGATAATACTTTGCAGGAAACATACTGTGGCCTAAAAGTCTGATCCACATGTTAAAACCAGATTTTTTAAGCAGGGTTCTGAGAGTGATACAGTTGATGTGAAACTGGTTTAGAATGCCAGGCATAGCTCTTAGTTCAATAAACCAAACGGAAGCACTGAGTTTCAGAGAGATCAATTTATCTTTCAAAAAAGTGTGTCAGAACATAATAGTGATCAGTTAGTGACTCACAGCTAGTTGGAGCCTCTCCTTTGGAGAACAATTTCAATATTTGAATTTTTGACTCTAAATTCAGGGTGAAATAATATGAAATCTTAGAACGTTTCTTGAAACCAAACTCTATTTTTGTCCTGTTGCAATTTTCCCTTTATACTTTAGAGTTCTCAGCTAATAATCATATCTTTGCAGTTTAAGCAAGCTGTACTGAAACAATCTTCATTGTAAAACTAAAAGCAAATTAACAAGACCTCTCCCTGGTCTTTTTTCCCTTTCCACCAAACAGAAAAAGAAAATACCCAATTGCAGCCCTAAGGGTTTAAATTGTCTTTTTTAAAATAAAATGGTCAATGCCTGCATTTCCATCCTGTAAGGGCAGCTGCCATTGGCCTCATCTGCAACGCATCCCCTCATCGTGGGCCTCAGCCATGCCGGGCTGGGGTGTGGGAGCAGAATGTTTGGGATCAAGTGGCACCTGCTTCTGATAGATGAGGATTTCAGCTCCAGATTTGCTCTCTGATGCTCAAACATATACTTTGGTTGAGCATCTACAGATTTGCAGCGGAAAATGGCCCTGGCAGATTCCAAGGAGAGATCGCTGCTTTGATTATCAGCAAGAACATTTGGCAAAACATGTGCAATACAATTAAGAAAAAACAAAGTTGTGAAGTTTACTGTTTGAGTCAGCCCAGTTCAAAACAAACAAACTTAGTCCAGCAAAATGTTATTGGTTTCCTTGGCTATAGAGCCCTTCTGGAAGAGAAAGATCCCCACAAAAATCTCAGTGCAATTTTAAATTCTGACGCACTTTGGGGCTTAGATTTTCCTCAGAGAACACTGAAAACACGTTTTTTTGCATTACTTTAAGATCAGAGAGGATATTTTACAGAAAGCTGGCTTTCTGTGCTCTGGAGAGGCCTGCGCATTTCCTGATTTGTCATGAAGCTTTGGTTGGGGTGAAAAACAGAATATTTCCATATGCTGAAAAGTTAGGTGAGTCTTGACAAAGCTGAGACACAGAAAAGAAAGAAAATAAGACCTGCTCCGGGAGTTTTCTCATAACTTAAAATGAGACAAAACCCTACTCCCAGACTGGACCAAAAGGGTGACTTTACATCACCACTACTTTACATCCCACAGTGACTTTTATGATATAATCTTTAGCCTACGCTAGCACTGCTCCTGTTGGGGGAGATGCCTTTCTCCCCATTTCAGGAGGCCAGTCTTGCAAGAAAAAATACCAAATTATTTTTCTTTCTCAGATTTATACATGTTTATCTCTTTTAGAATTCATCTGAAGTAAAATGGATCCAGCTTTCTTTCAAATAATGCAAAACATATGGGAACGGAGTTGTGTAAGTCACAAGTTGACAAGAACCAAAGCCCTTCGATGATTGTCTCAGACCCACATGATATGCTCAAATCTGACAGACCTGTTATGTGAGCAAATACTCGCAGTCCGCCAGCTTTGTAGCAGCTTCGCAACACACGCAGAGTTATTCCACTTGCTCTTCACGCTGATTTGTGTTACGAGATTTTGGAGGACAGAAATGGCTTAATCTCATCTGGTGTCATAACACTTTTGCTGTGACACAAGCTCCCCTTGTTTCTGAAAATCTCATGTCTGTGCAGGACCGACTCCAAACTCACTGGCACAAATGAACAAGCCCTCAAAACTTTCTAATATCAATGTTCTCTAATGCCGAATTGATTGATAAGTTGCATTGCAAATTGCTGTTGCAGAGGCAACCATTGCTTGGACAAAAATGGAGAAGACATTTCTTTTTTTTGAGATTTTTGCTCATATGTGAATTATAACTTAGAAAGTGTAGAAATTAGAAAGTTTAGAAAATTCCTTCACAGTGACATCCATTGTTTTTAGCTGCTTTCTGCTTTATAGAAGGCAAAACACTTTGTGTAAGAGTTTATCAGTGTGAGGCACTTTTCACATTCACCACTGAATTTGGCTACTGGGGATGCTGGAGGTGTTTACTTCACCATGACTTAGATGTGCCTCTGCAGTGGTTTAATCCCAGCCCCACACAGCCACTCGCTCACTCCCCGATGGTAGAAAAGGGAAGAGAATCGAAAGGGTAATTGTGGGTTGAGATAAAAATGGTTTAATAGGGAAAGCAAAAGCTACACACACAAGCAAAGCAAAACATGGATTCATTCAACACTGGGCAGGCCGGTGTTCAGCCATACCCAGGAGGGCGGGCGGGGCTCCATCATGAGTAACAGTGACTTGGGAAGACAAATGCCATCATCTTGGAACATCTCCCACTTCCTTCTTCTTCCCCCAGCTCTAGATGCTGAACTTGATGCCATGTGGTCTGGGATATCCCATGGGTCAGTTGGGGTCATCTGTCCCGGCCGTGTCCCCTCCTAGCTCCTTGTGCACCCCTCACTGGTGGGGTGGGATGAGGAGCAGAAAAGGCCTTAACTCTGTGTGAGGCCTGCTCAGCAGTAATGAATACATCTCTGTGTTGTCAGCACTGTTTCCAGTACAATTCCAAAAGACAGCCCCATACCAGTTGCTGTGAAGGAAATTAACTCTACCACAGCAAACTCCAGCACAGCCTCATAGAAAGCTCCAGCAGGCCATCCTTCTGATGTGAGGGGTATGTCTGTGCCATGTTGCCTGCTGTTCTGGGCTGTGCATCTCTACATCTGTCCAGAACAGATGCACACACGGGTGTCAGGCAGGAAAAGCTGTATTCAGGCAACACAAAGGGTATCATCCGTGATGTTCAGATACTTGAAGAGCTGAAAGCTTTTGTCTGACAGTGACCATCAACACCTGTGCTAGAGCACATGTACATTCCAGATTCCAGAGAGGGGTTCAGAGAGGCTGAATGCACCCTGCCCTGGACAAAGTGTCCAGGACAGCAGTGTTTGCTTTCCACAAGCAGCTCTGCATCAGCAGAGCTGCAGGCCATCCTGACTTTATGGCACAGAGCAGACCAATGTGACCTGTGTGCTGCATGGAGGGTAGCTCCCAGGCAGGAAGCACTAGGGTGTGACAAAGCTGGAGATGGAAGCAGTTAGAAATGTCACAGTATACAAGTAGCTCTAACTATGCAACAGCGTAAGTTCTACACATGCCACAGGCAGAGCAGAGCCAATTACATTTTATCAGTCTCAGGCTGCTGTATTGTCCCCTTCACTTTTTGACATTGATCTAGTGGAACCAGTGCATATTAAGACACATTTTCACATTTTTCCTCTTTTTTTAAGTAAAAGTATTTCAAAGAACCCCTTCCCATCAGTAATATCATATGGTTCTATTTTACTTAATTGTTGCTCTACATAAAAAGATTGGAGATAAAAGTTATTTTCTGCAAAGTCACAGCTGTATTGCCAGCTGCATTACTGGCAAAAATAGTTATTGTAACATGATTTTTTTTTCTTTTTATATTTTTGATGTATAGCTTGGATTTATATTGTCTACACTGATTTGTGTAAACTGCAATAATCTAATACCAGCTATCTGTATCAGAGTCACTAATTTAATGAAAACATATTTGTGTATTAAGCTTCCTAAAACCATATGGAAAAATATCCCTCAATGTACATACATACAGCTTTGGGAAGAAAATAAGGATAATCAGAGGTAAAATGTGGCCACTTGGTCTTTTGAAAGAAAAGAAAAAAGATAGAACAGTACCTATTCCTCCATCCCCCATATTACCAGGAGCCAATTTTTAACAAAGTGTAATTGTGTTAAGTACAATCTGAAGAATACACTGTATTCTTTAAAATGCTTAAGGATTAGTCTCTTCAGCTACAGGGACAATCTATCTATTGTCTCCAAAGCTCACAGTCTTGTTTTATCTTAGAGGAAGTTTATTCCTAGATAGAGATCTTCATAACATAGCACTGAGAATAGAGACATTGACAGTTAGTGGATATAGTTTATTGCTTCTTTATAAAAGCACTATTTAGTAGCAGGAGTGAATATTTGAGTCAGCAGAGACATGCATTTGCTCCTCTCAGCTAATCCGTCAGGTTTTGCTTATTTATAGATCTTAGGAGCTTCTTTCTAACATTTGGCCGTAGCCAATACTTTTTCTGATTGTTAAGTCTCCACATGCCTTTTGGAAAGGACACAGTTTAAACTTTAACTTTTATGGTTACACAGGACGTTTAAAATGCTTGAACAGTGTGGTTTGTACGCTGAAAGTTGCACAGATCAGAGCAGATAACTGGCACCAAGAAATTCAAGACACATTCACAAGCCTGTTCTTGTGCCAATACATCCCTGAAGTTTTCAGAAGCCCCTTTGTGGCAGGCACTTCGCTGGCAGTCTCAGTGCTTTCTCTGACTCTAAAAATCTCTCTCAGTTAGAATATCATCAACACAGTTACAATTTCTAATTAGACATTGAAACTGTTGTCATTATTTTGTTGTTTTCTATGAAACATTATTTACTCTTCTGTTTTAGAAGAATTACAGTGATTGTTTGTTATTTTTTTAATTGACTTGCCAAATGGATGTTACCAGAAAAAAATAAATAGAATTACCAAAATGCCTTTCCCAGATGACACTCCTCTCTTTCTTTCATGGTGACGGGACAGAGTATCTTGAAATCTTGGGGAAAAAAAAGGTCCTACTTCTGTTGTCTAAGTTAATCAGTGGCATTTTAGAAGACGTTTGTCTGTTTAGAAATAAATTAATTTCAAAAAAATCAGTGATGATATCCCTTATTCCTGATTTTTTTTTTTTTTTAATCATGATTGACTAATTTAGTTTATTAAATAAGAATAGTTTGGGGAACTTTATGTTTTCAAATCAATACAACTCTTTTAGCATCTGACTTCTCAGAGTCTCAGGACAACCTGAAGAATCCCAGAAGTTCACATACCGTTTCCTCTAATGCAACGTACTGCTCTGAAGTATGTTCTGCAGTCAGAACTGAGCACTGTTACTGTCTGATGAAATTACTTTAATAATGCTAGTTGACGGTTTACTACGAGCAAAGACAAAACCTGTGGAATGAGAAGTGAGAAGAGGGCAAGTTTCTCTGTGTCTCTGCCTCTAAATCAAAGCTTTTTATCAGCCCTGAGCTTCTGCCGCTTTCTCCTTCTCATCTCCAACCCTCAGAGACCTTTCCCTCTCCAAAGCAACACATCTACCATGGACTCTCCTGGCTCCCCATCAGACATCTCTGCATTGCTCCCAGCCCACTCCCTTGTCCTTTCTGCCTAGCTCCCTGTCAGCTGACACTTCTTGTTGCCACCCACATCCACCCTCCTCCTTTCTGCTACACATGCTCTGAAAGCCAAGCCTCCAAAGTGCTTCACGCTCCAATGGACAACCAGTGGCTGTTTCTGCCAGCCACAAGCCCTTATCAACATTTGCTGCCAGCTTTGGAAGAACGTACCTAGACATGGGATGGACGCAAGTAAAACTGAGATGGGCCCCATGGGGACAGGATCTGCCTGGGGGAGGTGAAATCCAATAGCAATTGCCTGTTGGTACGGCAGAAGTACTTCTGAATAGCAGATAAGAAGTATCCCTTCTTCCTGCAGGCATATTTGAAGTGATGATTTTTTTTGCAGTTTCCCATATTTTTTAGAAAATGACACTTCCAGTAAACTGCTGAAAATGTGCATCTGTCTTCAATAGAGAAAGGACTTAATTAGCACATCTTCCCCTCTGTTGAATAAGAAAAAAAGACAGAGGCAGGAGGAAGAGATTTATTTTGGTGCCATATGAATCATAACTAGCCTAGCATGCAAAGCCTGAAATAATGTTAAAGCTTGAAAGAAATGATGTACAAATGGAAAAGTCATCCCCCGTGTTTAACAGCAAACAGTAGATACAATACACCATGTTCTGGTGCAGAAGAACAGCTTTCCAGTGGAATTATTCCAGATTTACACTGCGGTGGCTGAAATGAGAAACTGTCCCACAGAGCATATGTAACTGGAGAAGTAACATGATATTCTTTTTCCTTGGATCATCTTGTTCAAGCTCTGCTTCCTGTGTTTCAAGCTCTGCTTGAACTGCTACCCACGGCTGGCAGTCAGCAAGATCGTGTTAAGTGCTGTACAAACACATAGTGAAACACGGGACCATACCTGAAGAGCTTGAAACACAGGAAGAAGTGAGTTTGTTATTGGCAGTATGAAAATAATACTTTTGACTTTTAGGCCAACCATTATCATATTATTTGAGGGTGTTATGGAAGAGCAGCTGTCTGAAGAGGATCCTGATATGTCCTGATATGTGTGGATGTTTCTTCCACACAAAAGTAGCAAGAATAAAGCCTCAAGCTATTCTTGGTAAAATTGGACTGGCAGATGGTGTAGGTGGGGATCATTTGGGACAGAAAAATAACAGTTTGGGGGTTAAAGCACTATTGCCAGTTTTGCTCCCACATCAGCTGATGTTGGAACATGGGCCACAGTGGGTGAGTCACCACACTGGTTACAGGCTTCCAGCCCCTCAGCTGATTGCCATGAAGGTGGAGGTGGCAGGTGACATTTTGCTGTCGGGGGAAGATGAAGATACAAAAGAGGAGCAGGACCGGAAAGACAAGAAGTTGAAGTTTTCAAAGAGGAAAATTTTGGTCTGAAAGAGGCAACAAAAACAATGTTTGGAACACTCTTCTGAAATTTTTTTAAGTAAAAACAGGATAGATTTATATCAAAATTACAGAAGGGGAGGAAATGGAAACTAGAAGTTCCAGTTTGTATTGACATCTAACTTGTTTTGATTCTGCCTGATATATATTGGTTATGGGGAAAAAACCTTACAGAACAGAATGAAATGCAAGTTAGAGCTATCTGAAATATCTGTAAATGAATTCATGACAGAAAAAGATTAATTGTAAGCTGAGAAGCAGGGTGAATTAGTACATTTAAAGTTATTGGTGTGCTACCAGAAGCTACAAGCTTTAAAATATTCAATATGGGCAAATACTGCTTCCAGAAAAAATTGCAGCTCAGCTATGACTGCTGCTTCACTGTAAGTAGATAGTGCCAAGCTGTTTTCTGTAGAAACTAAAAATAAGACTAGTCATGTTTTGTGGGGATTTCTGCTTTAGACATATCAAATTCAAGCTCACACTGGGCTCTTTTTGGGTACTCCGAAAAATGTCCTAAGATTTGAGTTCATGCAGATGGAAACAGAGCAAGGGAAGGATGTGTGGCTTATTAATAAAAGTACAAAGGCTGAAACTGTAGCTCAGTTTATTTAAACAACCCTCTCCTCCTTGCCATGTGGTCCAAGGACACTGTGAGGTTCTCAGAAGACAGGTTAATCCTCTGCCTCGGTGCAAGTTGAGCAGTAGCACTCGAGGTTTTCTTTGTAGCTTGTGGGGAAGCCAGTTTAACTGAGAAGCAATCTGAGTCCAGTGTTCAGTAATGGGGGGACAAAATAGGGATGTTTATCTAAAAAAAACCCTAAACACATATTATCTCCTTTCAAATATTCTTCTGCATTTACTATCAGAGTATGTGCCATTTCACTTCATGAGTGACACTGTATCCCTGTGCTGGGAATGTTATCCTTCACAGCTATCCCTGCGCAGCATTCCAGTGCCAAAGCCAGCCAACAGAATTGAAGCTATTTTCATTTAATCTAAAACTTTCAGAAATTATTAGCAGCTATATGTTACCCCCATTTATGCCATTCAGTGACTACTAATATTTTAGATTACCATTAGTGATTTTATCAGGGTTGCCGATGTTAGATATTTGATATAATTTTTCTTTTTATTAAAAAACACTTAAAGAAAGAACAGCCTTGACTTGTGGGCATGTCAATGCAATACCCCCCATTAAAAGGGGGTCCTTATTTTCTGGTCTAGAGTAAATGTTGAAAAATGCTATACAATAACATCTGTTATTACACAATAGTTCTCTATTTGCTTCCAAGGAGCTTCCAACCCAGCCTTGCGTAACTTTTTTTCTTCACATAAAACAATGAGAGCGTATGTTGGCCTGTAAAAGACCGAATGGCCTCAAGTAATAAATACCTCTCAAAGACACCCAGCACAAAACCTCATTGTTAGAGCAATTTTGAGAGAAGTTGCACTGTGGCTCAGTCCAATAAGGAGTAGCTCTCTTGATGCTGAAAGATTTAAATTGTCTCGGAAAGATTTTAAAAGAATTCACATATCAGGCAAGTGAGTCAAGATAGTTGAGGGCAGTTTACGAGGTTTGAGACTACAGGTGCAGTGCTGGCTGCTCAGTGAAAGCATGGAGCTAGGGCTGGGATTGCATCCCCACTCTTGCTAAAAAAATCACCCTGTCCTAAGGGGAGTGGTCTTTGCTCAGTTTGCACAGACTGGTTTTGGAGCTTGTGTGCCAATGTGATCATCCGCTCTTTCCTTCCAAGTAGCACATGACACAGAGTTTAATTCCAGAGCAGTTGTAACTGGCTTTTTAACCATTAAGACTGTGATAATTGGTGGGATGTAAGTGAAAAGGGAAAAAAAAGAAGCATTTTTATTTCTTGCAGAGTTTTCATTTATCAATGAACATTGAAAGAGGAAAACCTCATTTGACTTTCCAGGAACTCATACTGGCTTGAGAATTTTTTTGGGTGTAGAGAGTTGTGACCAGTGTCAGCACACATCATTGTGTCCAAAAGAGCTTGTTGCTGCTACATTCTCTGTAAAGAATTTGTTACTATTGTTAGTTGCTTAACATCTGAAATTAGATGCCTTCTGGACAATACATAGAAATAACGAGAGCCAGACGGATTCCATCTGGCCAAATATAGATGTTTACATCTAAACTGGTCCTTATAAGCTCTCACTGTATTCAGTGGAAAGAAAAAGGGCACTTCCAGATTTTGATTTATCTCAGGCTAAGTTAGATATCCAGAACTAGCCAGCTGAATAGCCATTCTCGTGGTTCCTATTTCCCCCCACAGATTTCACACACAGATTTCAAAGGGGGTTTAGTGGACCATCCACACCGTAGACACCAAAGTAGAAAATTCAAGGCAGGAAATCCTACCCCTCTTATCACAAAAAATAATGTAATGCTTAAAGCAGTTGCTATGGTCCTATCAAAGGTGTGTCTATAACTCTTAAATAGACTACAATCAAAAATATAAAAGGAAGAAGAAAAGAGAGGGGACACATTTATGTACTTAACTGGTTTATGTTTGACAGTGTATGGTAACTCACACGTTTAAATAAAGTCCATTATATGCTCAGGTAACAAAAATCAAGCATGAAGTTACATTTTGTCGTAGGATTGCTATTGATGCGACCCTGCTGATACCCCAAAGGGCAAAAAGCAGTAAAAATCAGTGCAGAAGAAGCCTTGACAGTATCATAGTAAAGGATATGCTTTATAATACATCTGCCCTCCCACTCTCTCTGTTAGCAATAATTGATGCAGCTTGCTTTGTATGGGAAAAACAGTTACCTGTGGTTCTTCCTTCCTCCAGGTGTGAATACTGGCTTCACATAGATTGCTGTTGACCAAGCTCTTCAAACCTCTGTCAATGATTTTAATGAGAAACAGAAAAAAAGGGAGAGGGTTTTGGTCCTTTTTTTTTTAAATAGATGACCCCAAGAGAATACTATGGAACATTACTCAACTCCAAAGTGAGTAATTCCAGTGGTTTGACAAGAGCATCCTAGTCCAGCTTTAAGGGCATGGCATCTTAGCCAAATAAGTTGTAATGCTCTAAAGCAATGCAGGCTTTCACTAAACATTTGGAAGAGTTAGACCATTAGGAATTTTTTGTTATGCTTATTTACCTTTGGAAATGTCGATGCATTCCTTACTCCCCTGTAGGAACTCACCTAGCTAAAGTCTAAAGCACACTGCTGCAATTCTTTGCTGTTTTATCTTTTGCCTGTAGTACATGCTGAGCCACAGCACACACAGAAAAAGTAAATTTACTGTTCTGATTTACTCTGCATCTTCAGCCTTGACTTCGTGAATGAAAAATGCACTATCACCCTGATTATGTAGTTCCTAGTGTACCCTATGCCATATTGACATAAAATAAACCCTTCTGTGAAAACTGAGCTTGATATCTGAAGTATCATAAGATATATTCAGGTCACTGAACATAACATACCTCTAACTAGACAATTGACCAACTGGCCCTTTGAAACTCTGCAGATCATTGTTTCCTTGAGGGAAAGCTCTGGAAATTAGTGTAAGAAGGGTGGAAGAGCATCAAGGTTTCCTGCAAAATGGAAATACAACAGAATTATGTTTTGTCAAAGAGCAATTTGATGGGATTTTTCTTACTAAAAGAAAAAAGTGTGGGCTTTTATTTCCAATTTATTCTTTTGTTCAGCAAAAGATTGATTTCATATGATTTAAGGAAAGAGGCTATCTTCTTAGAGAGGTCCAGAAGCATTTCTGGAAGAGCACACCACAGAGGGAAGGCCCTGTGACAATAAAGGACACCCTGAAGTTCTTTTTGTACTAGAGAATCTCCACAATAGAGTGTTGAAAAATGTTAATGGAGTGATCTTATGGCAAACCATTGTAGTGATTACCTGCCCAGAATTGCCTCATAAAAGTTCTTAAGCATTTTAATATGCGTTATTTCAGACAGCCAGAAAACCTGGGAGCTGTGGGAGGGTGCAAAGAGGTCCCACAAATGTACAAAAAACCCCCATAAATAGCAATCTTGTCTCCTGACAGTTCATAGTTCCAGAGCAGCAACATGTAGAGAACAGGGTGAGGGATGAAAAAAAAAGTCACAAACATACAGGATAAAATCAATTCCTTGTATAATTTCAGTGAAATTATTCTTGATTCCTGCAGTAGAACAACAGACAGGATGAGCTGCTCTCATTTTTTATTTCTAAGCAGTGTAAGGAGATGAAGCATAAAAGGCAAAGAGCTCAAACATCATTTAAGAAAAGGACAAGAGGATTTGTTAAGTCTTCCAATTCCCTTCCTGCTTTGAAGCTAAGAAAAAGAGCGGTCTCAACAGAAAAGTCATATTCTATCGGATGAGGCACCATATTCCCAACGTCGTGCTGGGAACAACTTGCGCTCACAGCTCTAGAGAACATAAATATGGGATGAGCAGCAGGAAGCCGCAATTACCACAGCCCCTGCCCACACTGCAATCTGAAGCTGAGTTCAATGCTCTCGACTTTTGGTCCTACCTTGGGCCACCCCACCTGAGCTGCTCCCTGCTTGCTGCATGGCTGCTTGCCAAGTGTTCTGCAGGTCATGTGTTGCTGGCACTCATGGAGATCTAACCCACACAGGAAAGGAGTGATCGCAGCGTGGACCTAACACTTTCATCCCAACATAACCTAAAGCATTCAAAATTGTTTTAAACTAAAGATTCAATCTAGCTGAAAGATTCAGAAGCACATGATGGCCTGATTGGAAACTTCCTGCTTAGACTTTTCTCCTGGGATTTGGTTCAGGCTCATTTCTCATTTTCATACAAGCTTGACTGTCAGTTTCTTATTTTTATGAAAATGGACTAATATAGCCAAGAAAATATAATGAAGACATTGCTAACTGTAAATTTAATTTAGAATGCAAAATTGTCTGTTGCAATTTAAAAAAAATATTCTTTTCAAAGATAGACTCTGTAGACACAAATTTCAAACCACATTATATTGCTGGAAACATTTTTTTCAATAGAAGTGATGACACAACTTTAAAAAGCAACATCCTGAATAAAACATTGTAATGAATACTCAAAAATAGCTACTAAGGGAGGAAAAATACTTGGTTTTCATATTACAATATGTAGCCTTTTGTCCCCTAATCTCAGCCTTATCCAATCTTGAAAGATTTACAATTTGCTAATTCTATAAGGCAAAAGGACATTCTTCTACCCAGCAAGGTCAGTCAAATCCACTCCAGGCAGTGATCAGTGGATTAAAACATGTCACTGAACCCTGTATAATTTTACTGCTGTCAGGACATTTCAATTACAGACCACAACACTGCGAAGGTTGGAATGGACAGCTGGTCTTACCTTCTGGTTGCTGAAGACAAAATTAAGTTAAAAGCCCTGGGCAATATGTTTCTTTGGCATATCCCTGTTTAACAGGGAGTCTGCTCTCATCAGCCTGATAAAGACATATAAATACTGCTAAGTATAGAAATAGATGTTATGTATATGCAACATATATAGCTGGAGATTTCCAGACCCTGGAATATTATCTCCCCAAAATATTAGCAAAAAGGCTGGAAACAGATATAGAGCCTTGATCCAACTTCACTCAAGCTGAATTTTTCTCACTGACTTTTATGGGAATAAATCGCAGTCCTAGGGTGGGTGGTTCCTTCATCCTGCAGCGTGAGTCAAATCATCCCCAGATTATAACTCACCATGTGCTGTAGTTTTTATTCACTGCTGCTTTCAAGTTTCAGGTTTGGCTGAGCCTTGCAGGGGAAGGAGCACAACAAAGCCTGGGTTCTTCACAAACTGATGCTTTTGTCTTCCCAGCTTGGCCCCGGCACAGTCTGGAACCTCCTGAGGTGCTAAAATATAACAATTATGAGCAGAATAAATCAGTATTCAAGGGCAGTACTAGCAGGTGGAAATCACTGAAATGGGGTAGTAGTTACCCATACCCATTCCCTGGCCATTTAGTGACCTTTGATGGGTTTGTAACAGCTCTAGACACCCCCAAGCATCTCTTCTGCTGGCCTTTAGAAACACTAGAAGATTACGAGGGGACTGGAACTGAGCTGAGTTGTCTGCCTTCTGCCATGGTGCTTGGTTTTTAAGTCATGTGTAATATCTCTGCTCGAGACTAATAATATTTTGAGGGTCTGGTTATCATTGGTGGTCCAAAAGAACAACTAGAGCAAGCAACAGCATCCTTCAGTACTCATAAAAACTTCTTTTCCTTTTGGTGTTTCAGCACAGGTTAGCAGTTGTCCTTTTCTAGCCAAGCTGGCTAAGGTATACTGAAATCATGGAGCTGTAAAAATTGCGTAAGCTGAAAGCTGGATCCAATTTTTATTTCTTGTTTGCTGTAGGGTAACTGCATAACCTGTACTTGATAATGTATTAAAAGAACAAGATCTTTTTTCGGATCCACAAAGGTAGTAAACTTCCATGACACCTTTGAATTCCTGGAACGATGTTGCACCTCTTTCAGCTGCTCATATACCTGATATGACTTGAAAGATTGTGTCCAAACATCTGCATACAGTTAAGCTCCAAAGAACAAATTTCAAGGTAAGATTAAACATACTGCACATTTATAAATATTACCTGTCACCAAATTATCCTAATCTTTCCAGGTCTGGAAGACAGTCTAGGTTTACTATAAGGTGGGTATTTGAGATATAAACAGCTTCTGGTATCTATAACTTGACATCTTCAAGCACGGTACACAGAATTCTTTGTACTGTTCTTTAGCAGACATGTGATTCCGTGTCCTTGCAACTAGCATCTTGCGCAAAAAAAAAAGCACATGGAAAATTACATCATTATTTAACATTTGGAAGACACCACGCCTGGTTTACTTTTTTGGTCTATATTCCCTCCTCTGTTTTTATTTTTCAGTTTTGACCCCACATTTGAACCCCACACCCACTCCATTCCGCCCAGTCCATTCCTCATAACCAGCTGCCTCATATTGCTGGTTGCTCGTGGCATTTCTTTAGCAGCAATGGGAATTTGACCTCTCTGTATTTCTCACTACTAAGAGTGTTTTACCAAAGCTAGTAAATAATGAATGACATGCTGAATATATTCAAACAATGATGTTTTTGTTACTTCTTTGTCTTTGCCTTGGTGTTTCATAATCATTAGAAAATTGTTGTGAAGTATAGGACATCTAAGTATGGAAATACCATGTCATTTTGATGAATTATTGTATTAATTTTCAGTGTCTTATGCTTTTATTCCACATTAAAATCTGACAAAAGGTTTAATGTTGTAAATTAATGTCTCACACTTCTGTGCACCATTTGAAATTTGGTTTAATATTTGAAAAGACCGTTCTTTTTTTCATCGTGCCAGTTCTCAGTGTACCATAAGAAAGAATTTGGTAGGCCTAGCTTCCCTGCATCAAGTGATCAGCTTGCCAAATTATGGGGAAAATACAAAAAATATTCTGATTGTTGGTTTTACCAGTGTTCCAGAGTGCCCAGTACTAATTAAAGTTGATATCAGACTGTGCAGAATGTATTATATGCAAAGAATGACATTAAAATGCTATGTGTTAGCTAAAAATAGTATTCATTATATGCTACATTTCTGTGTGATGTGAGAAGCTTCAATGGAACAATTAATGAGATAAACTATTTGAAATAACACTCTGAGGGCCACACTATTAGGCAATATTTGTCACAATGGTTTTTATTAAAAAAAATCAGACAATTTCCTCTCTGAAATCTCATCCAAAAACATGAAACTGTAACTTTTCAAAACTTAAACGCAGGTCTAATTTTTAGTATTTTTTAATATAAGAGGAACCAGAGCTGTTGTCATAATTCTTCCTCTGCAAGTAATGGCAAAAGTCATGGCAGTGAGCTTAATCTCTGTCTCTTGCAGAGTCCAAGGGGTGCTCTGTTGGGAAACATGTGAATTAGGGATGAATCAAAAAAATATGTGCAGGGTTTTTCATCTACTCCAGGTCCAGAAGTCACAAGTGGGGCCCAGCCAAAGGATTTGTCCTTATTTTGGGTGGAAATGTATGCGAAGAAGAATCCGCTTGAATAGCAAAACTCGGAAAATCATGTCATTTTTGCCTCTTCAGAAGAAACTCAGGATATGTTGTCACAGGCAACCTCAGTGTCATTTAGAAATATGACAAATCCTAGGTATTAAGCTGTGTTTGTGTAGCTTACTTACAGTGGAAATTCATAATGGGAAAATATTTTTGTGATGCTTTTATACAATGTGCAGTGGATGTGTGGAAAACAGCCGTTTCGTAGCGCTGATTAAAATGTGAACACTTCTGAATTAAAATGAGGGTTTTGGTTTGGTTTTCTTGAGCAGCGGCTCTGGTCTCTGCAAGCTTTTTCCCTCTATAATTCAAAACACAATTCAGAACACAGTTATAACAGAAGACAATATATCCTGCTCTGACTCTAGTCATTGAGAAGGGCCAATTGGCATCTCAGTTTTGCAACGAGACTTCTCTTCAGGGTGTGGAGAGGAATGGCATCTCCCCTGCTGATCCAGCACACCTCTCCTAAGCACATCTGAGCATGGGGTGAATTACTCCCTCAAAGACGCCTCTCTCTGTGAGTTGTGCTTGCAGGCTACACAGTGACCTTCAGCTGACACCTCACCGCCCATCATCTCCTCCACCGACAAACCTAGTGCTCACACCAATACCTGAGCAGCTGCTTTACTGTTATTGACAGTCTAAAATGCAAATTAGAGCTGCAGCACTGTGCAGCATATTTCAGTAAATCAAAGTAATTAGCAGAATTTCTCCTGGACAGTGTTTGAAGTTTTGCCTGGGTTTTTTTTTTTTTTTTTTTTTGTTTGTTTGTTTGTTTGTTTTTTCGTTTTTTTTTTTTTTTTTGTTTGGATTTCTTTCTCTTTCTCCTGAGTGGCAAAGAGGAAACAAACGAAGATCCCTTATCTTCAAATTTTTAATTTCTCCTTGGAAAATATATAAAAAGTCAGTAGTGCAGTTAATACTGAAATAATTACACTAGGCTTAATTAGTATTTAAAATCCTCAGGAGGCTAATATTGTTTTCAAAAAAATTTTGAAAAAGTAAAAAATTAATGGATTTTGAAGTATTTTTCTTGTTTTTCACTATCAATCAGCTATTCAATATCTAGTAGAGATAAATTCCTACCAGAAAAATTGTTTCTGAAATCCATGCTAATTACTATAAACCTACAAACATGTATACAAATTTTGCCATTCAGTTTTCAGTGAAGAAATCTGTTCTCCTGCAAAAAGCTGACAGTATGCTACAGTAACTGAAGAAAGAACTGCTTGCCTAGAGATACAAATACTCTCCTTGCTGGAAGTTCTTGGTAGGACCAGATTTTTTATGACATAATCATGATTCTGTTCAAATTCCACTTGGTCTTAGTTATCATGAGGATGCCACAGAAATTTTCTGGTGTTATGTTGAATCTGATTTGAATTGTATGAAAAAATTTTTTCTGAAAAACCAATGTCCTATATTGGTTAAAAATCAATAACTTATGTGTCAGACTTGATGTAAAACCTCATAAACACTGCTGTGTCTTTTGAATTGTGTTATATGATTAAAAGAAGGAAAAAACCAAAAAAACATAGCCAAAGATGAAAACTGAATAAACTGAACCTGGAAAGTGGATGTGTGACCATTACAGGACAAGAGACCATATTTTGCCCAAGAATGACCCCCCTGTTTTGATTTTGCAAAATTTGTGAAGCTCAAGTAAAAGTATACTTGCTTCTTCCAGACATAATAAGGTTCTTTTTTACAATATTTATTATTAGATTTATATAGTCTCTAGACTCCTTTTTCTGAACCATATTAAGCTCATAATATCAATAGCTTTTACTAACAGTGCTTTTCAAAAGAAAATAGAATATTATGTACAAGTTTCTCTCATTTTTAAATTGTTGTGTTTGCTATAACTCTGATGTACTGTCTGTTGGTCACTTACACAAACTACATTTTAAATTAATTTTCTCCAATTTCCTTTCTTTCATTCATCTTAACAGATAATGAATGGATTCCCAACTTCTTCCCTCTAACCCCAGTAATGTGGGTTGCCTTTAGCAAAATATAAAAACCAAAACACACATAGTGGAAAATTATCATTGCCTTTAGTGCTGACTAAATGAGTAGAAAGTGTGTTACTTTCCAACATCTCAGTCCTCTGTGGAGCTAAGTTCTCTTAACTCCCCTTCAGTTTAATAGTTAAGGCAGATTAAAGTAGGAGGAGTTGTTACCTTAGCGGGTGATAAGCAGGTGGATGTTGTGAGCAGAGGAGATTTCCCCTTCCTCTCCTGAGTGAGCCCTTAGTTACACATCTGCTTCCCCTTCCTCTAATCTCCAATCCACTTTAAGGGTAGCAGAGGATTTTCAGCGCAAAGCTGAAAATGTTTATGTCTTGAAATCTTAGCTTTAGCTTCTGAGTTGCCAGTCACGGGGGACTGAAGCTCATGGCTGTTATTTTATTGACCTTAGGAGAAAATTGTGGGATTGTAATGACAACTCCAGATTAGTGAGAGGCTGCTAAAATGATGCCTATTGCCGATGAAAGCCAATGATGGCGACCGTAATCTGTGCATCTCTAGCTACCACTATCTCTGTAGCTGATGCAGGATTTCACAGAGATTTTAATCTGGTGTGTTTACCACTTTCATCTTGGGACTTTCTATGGAGAAAGATCACTTGAAATAACTTTTTAACACTTGGGCAACAATCAGAATTTTAAAAGTACTTTTGAAACAATTGCATTTAAATATTTCAAAATGGAAAATATCAGCTTTTTCAGTTTCACAAGCCTTTTGTTTCATAATTTCAGCTACTATTAGGTCATAATTAAAATAAACTGTTTAGAGATTATCAGAACAATAAAATCTTTTTACAAATTGGGTGGGACATACTGAATATTGTTTTCAGTTGTGCTTTTTCACCCTAATTCTCCAAAGGAAAGTTTTCAATATCTCATTTTTGCCTGAAGGATGGCAATGTGGTTTCCCGAGTAGTTGTATCCCTTTTCAAGCTGGTTTCTAAAAGGTGGTTAGATTTTAAGATTCAGATTTGGATTTGGTTATTTAGCTTGGATTTCTAGAAGGAAACAATTCTTGCCTGTTGTTTTGTCTGTCATCAGTTTCTTTTGAGAGCCTCATTCTCGGACAAAAAGCTAATTGTTTCTATAAAACCATATCTTAGTTACTCCTTGGCATCTAGGATTCTTCCTGGATATTAAGAACACAGCATGATTTTGAGTTAAATGCCACTGGCTTTCATTAACTTGAAATCCCCATGTCAGAATGAAGGGACAGAGTAAAGAAACCACTCTGCTCAGACAGGCAGTATTTTGCTCAGAAGCCTCTAAGACTTCCTCAATATGAGACCCAGGACTGGTTGTTCATTCCATGTTCTTGGGTAAGACTTTTTCCCCTTTTACGTGCATGGGGAAATTAGTCTAGCTGAAAATAATTTTAGGGAAAGATTTGGTATAATTTCTATAATTCTTCCAGATAAGGAAGCTGATATTTGTTGGTGTTTTGCCACCTTTCCTTCCTCACCAAGACGCACCACCACAATCCAGTGCTGTCAGCTGTGTGCACCCCAACTGCTCTGACCTTAGCAACTTCATCACAGAAGGAATGAATGAGAGAAAACAGCCTCAAGTTACATCAGGGGAGGTTTACAATGGTCAAGCACCGAATAGGCTGCCCGGAGAAACGATTGAGTCACCATCCCTGGAGGTATTTAAAAGATATGTAGATGTGTCTCTTAGGCACATGGTTTAGTGGGAGACTTGGCAGTGTTAGGTTTATGAGTGAAGAAATTGTCTCCAGGGTCCTTTTGAACTTAAATGATTCTGTGTTTCTATGTGGTCAGGCAGTTGAACTGAGCGACTGTTGTAGGTCCCTTCCAACTGAAATTATTCTATTCTATTCTATTCTATTCTATTCTATTCTATTCTATTCCATTTGAGTCTGTTCGGTTCTTAGCCAATATCCTCAAAACTTCCAATGTTCAATGCAGAGCTGGTTTTCCTTTTCCTCGGCTCCTGGTTTCTGACAAGTAGATTCAATCTCTCCTGGTAGATGAAGACCTTGGTCTGAGGCTTTTCTCGCGTCCCATCTGGAATTCAGTAATGTGATATACCTGGGCCCTAAGCCATCCGTCCCAGGAATCTGCAACTAAATGCAGTAGCATAATCCACCAACACAAGCTTTATAACTATCCTAGAATGTCCTCTCCCTCCACTGGCTTCCTCCAAGAAGGAAAAAGAGTGAGTTGAAGGTCTTTCCCCTTTCCTGTAAGATTATTGATGGCCCAGGCTCAGGATAGCTAAGGGCAAAATAGACCATGGTCCAGAGATCCACATTAGTGAGTCCATGCAAGTGCAGAGTAGGACTTCGTGGACTCACCAGTTTGCATCTGGAAGCAGTATAGCTGCATGTACTTGGCCCCGTGCCCAAGCTAATATACGCTGCCCTTTGTGTGTGAACGTGACTATTCTCCTTCCAGGCCTGATTTGGCAGCTTATCCAGAACCACCCTTTTGGTTCTGGGGTTAACACAGGAGGAGCGAATCTGTCTGCAGCTGGCAGTGTGGACAGGCTTTCAAAGAATCTCTCTGGAACCAGGGTGGGAACCTGGGATGAAAAATCCCCTCCCCAGGCACAGCAAGGCTTTCTACCCAGAAGGTAACACTTGTCTGAGCAGAGGAGAAAACATTCCTTTCAAGAGGTTGGTCCAAGTTTCTGGAAGTAATTCTCACAGGAAAAGAAATGTTAAAAACCCCCCAGCAACTCGTGTTGTCCTGCCTATCGCATGCCGTTCATCCAACCCACTTTTCCGCTAGATACATGCAGCACATTTATCACTCAGCTCTCCCACTCCTCCTCCCCAAAACTGTTACCCAAATGAAATGATATGCACAGAGGATCTCCTCACCCTGCACTGAGATAAACTGCATATGACAGCTATTAGTTACATGACATCATGCTCTTTAGAAAGGCATTGGGGTATGAAGAGAAATAAGATTATCCCTAGGACCGAATGGAATAGAAAGTGTCTATATTTTAGTGCATTGCTTTAGGACACACACAAATTGGGTTCGCTAAGCCTCTTTCCTGCCAGATCAACCTGGACACATTAAACTCTCTGATAAAAATATTGTAATGTTAGCTCATGCTCTGAGTTATTGGTTAGAGATTACCCATCCTTGTGCCTTATACTGTTCTGAGCAGGCCGTGCTAAACAAACAGCAAATAGTAACTGCAGAAAAGTACTGGCTTTCTGTTGGGAAGCATCTTTTTCACAGTTTCAAAATTGCTGATGTATTTCACAGCAGGCTGTTGACGACACAGGAGTAGCATTCTGGTGTTAAAAATACTTGAGGCTGCCCCTCCTATTTCTTGCTCATTATCTGTCATCTTAGCCAGATCAAGCTTCCCTTGAGGAATATAGAAATGGGAGCTTTGCCTGAGGTGAGGTCTTCAGAGCTATTCCTGTTGATCACATTTTTGGCAGACACAGAAGAGCTGGGTGAAAGTTCAAGGAGAAGGAAAAGTTTTATTTCAAATTTGGAGCCTGAATAAGCTAAGCCAGTAGAGAACAAAAATGAATTTAAAAGCAAAAACTAAAGAGATTCCTTTGACTTCACATGCACTCTGAGCTTTGGATAACCTAAACACAGAACTATACCTCAGCCAGGTGTATTTGAAAGATTTGTGAACTTTGTACAATGTTTGATGAAACTGGGCTGAATTTCATTTCTATAATGAAACATGGAAGCAGGTGAGTTCCATGTGTTTTGGAGATCTTCTCATAAATAGTTTGCATTGCTCTAATAGCGACAAATTTAGAAAACTACTTTACCAGATGTACACACACAAAAAAAAAAAAGATGTAACATGAGGACCAGATAGAAAGACTGAACGCTGAACTGACTGTTGTGCATTTCTGATCTTCTGAACTGAAACAGTCGCACAAGGCTGTGCCCAAGCTGAACACTGAAAAATTGTAATGGATGGTTTCTGCAATAAAGAAGTCCAGCTTCAAACAGAAAGAAAGGAAGAAAGGAAGAAAGAAAAACAAGAACAATGTGCGGTTCTGAGTAATTATTTTTGCAGAACTTTAACAACCAGAGCCATAAGGGGTCACGGCGAAAGCAGTTGTAAAACGAGGTTCCTTTCCTGAGTGTTTAAATGGCCGAGTCTCAAATGGCTCACAGCAGCTGACTATCTGGGCCATGACTTTGATATTTCAATTAACAGCATTTTGTGTTGCAACCAGGTCTACCCAAAGAGAACTGGTGATTCAAACAAACACAGTAAGACGTTTCATACTTCACAGACCTTATTCATAGTGTTGGTATATCATGCTTATTATGTTTGATAGGTTTTAATGTGTAATATGGAAAGAAGCCAAATCTCCTATTTATTTATTTATAGAGATAGATGAAAAAAGTATTCCCAGAAGAAATTTTTGATTAACGTCTGTTGAATTTTCACTGCAAATAGAAAACAAGAAAAAAACCCCTCACTGAAACAAAACAAAATGAAACAAAAAAAACCCCTTTGGGTAAACAATGAGCATTTCTTTTCAGAAAACCCTACATGCTTTGGAGACCTAAACCATACTGTTTGTATGACTCTCAGTTTCCTGACCAGACAATATCTCATGTGACAAACCATAATGCTTTATTTTGATGAGCTGACATAGTAAATTATGGAAATATTTAGGTGTAATTTAAAAAGATGATGACACTTTTCTGGAGTGGTAGTTTTGTATGCCTATAAATATCAGTATCTGTAAGCATAGGCATTTCCGGTATAAATAAAATTTGGTTTCAGACACTTTGGTTGCAGTTCATTCCAGAAAATTTAAGAAGTTACTACGGTACAAATGGAATCAGTCTAATCCCCTTCTATAGTCAATGGAGAGATCGAACATCTCCAGGAGCCCGTCCCAGGAATATATTGACTTTGAAGTGCTATTCTGCTGTCAGTGAAGCATAATATTAGATGAGGTAAGTCAGTAAGTCATGATCTTTCAGTATGGTTGCAAAACCAAAATAGTTCTATAAAAGTTTTCCCCCATTAAATCAATATTTAGGTTTTCCGTGCTAAAAACTTTGAAGCTAGACACTGACAGTTATTTTACACATGAAAAATACACACATTTTTTTGAAAGCCTGTCATTGGAAGACCAGTAATCAGAATAAAAGTTAAATATATTTAATACATTATTTACCTCAAAGGATTTACCAGTAACTGCTTTAGCATTGCTGCCAGCTCAGAAAAAGGATATAATCCAATTCAAAGACGATGTAGGAACTGTACACAAATGCTGTGTATTCAAAATATGGGCTTTTGGGAAAATAGAGGCTTTGGGTACAACAGGCTGTTATGATAAAAAAGGAGTAAGTCATGACTGCCCTTCATGGGCAGCAAAAAATGTCTCTGTCCTTTTTAAAATCATTGCTCAATACAGATTTCATCTTGACTTTACGTATTGTTCATTAGAAGTCTGATATTTTTGTGATTCACTTCACATTGAATCCATAGCCCTGAGTCACAACTAAAATATTTGCAGAAAGAATGTGAACAGCCTGTAGGAGCATATTTTGAATAAATAGCAACCTTATGCAAAAAGAGCCAGATTCTTCTGCTCTTATTTGCACTGGTGACCGTCCAGAAAAAAAGCCTACTGAAAAGCTACGCAGTTACTCCAGATCTACCCAAACACTACAGCGCAGAATTTTGCCCAGTATCATAAATTAATAGGTAAATTATACTTATTTAGAGTGAAAACAGGCCAAGACCTACCTGACTAACTCATATAAAATTTTCTAGTAATCTTAAAAGTAATTCTGCCGGTTAAGGCAGGATTTGATTTTATGTCCATTCTCTGGAGGGTAGCTTCTCTGAGCTGGTCACCTTCTCACTGCATTAACTATTTTGAAATTACAGGTATGAGAAAAACCTTCCAATTTTGTGGTAAATACATTTACATGGTAAGAAAGTTGCTGATGCATTAATATCTTGCAGAATATTAACCACAAAGGAATTGTGTTCTGGTATTAAAAATAATTTGAAACTGTCTCTGATATTTGTTGCTCATTATCAGAATTCATTGCCAGTTCCTCATTCCTCAAAAAAATTTAAATCCTACCTTGGGAAAATGAGGTAGGCAATATGTGCAACGGCTGATGACATCATCTGTAAGTAATGACTATAAATCTTGAGTGAATTTGTAAGTACAAATGTGCAGCTTGGAAGGTGCCAGATTTCACGCCTGCATACTTAGAGCCTGCAAATTCATCTCATGAACTTGGGAACATCATTTTCAGCCAGAATGTGCTCAACTACACCTTGATGAAGCCAGACCAGAAAAAAATTAAATCTCTACTAGAAAAAGTATAATATTTTATAGAATAATAATTTCTATATTTCACATTATTTAGTTATGTCAAATGCTTCATTTAAGTCTTCATTTAAGCAACAGTGTAATATTTTGGAGACATTTTAAAAATTAGCCTTGTGATATAGCAGCAAGAATGTTCCTTGCATGTCAAGTGTGGTATGAGTGAGTGTTAACAAAGCACTAATGCCATTTGGATGGGATAAGACTAGCTAGTGTGTCCAAACCTCTTAAAAGTACATTCTAAACTATTATATTGCCAATTAAGCAGCAAGGTGGAAAATTCTTGTCTTTCTGTTGGCATAGAAAGAGCCTAAGTTGATTTTTTTCCTTATACCTTTTAAAAAAGTAAGAGAAAATTTGAGCTTTGCCTCAAAAGGTTTACCTTTCTTATACAATTCTGTGTGTATTTAAAGAGGCGCTTCTTAAATAACTTGAACATTGGGGCAAAGCAATGTCACCAGGGAGAAAATTGGCAGAAAACCTGGTCCAAAAGAGGTTGGATGGTTCAAGGAATTGGTAAAGAAATCCTTAGATTTTACCATTCTACTTTGTTCTGATTCTTGTCCAGCTTTGGTCATAGCCATTAAGCGTTTCTGCTGGAGACCAGCCAAGCAGCAAAGGCTCAAGCCCACTTCTGAGTCCCTCACTGAGCATGGGTGCAGTTTGGATTCAGGAAGAAAGTGGGGGTTTATCTCAGATTAATGCTGTCTGAAATCTCTCAAGTTGCATATATGGAAAGAGTCTCTGATATTAACATCAGTGTTGTTCCCAGTGGACAGGTGCCCATCTTCCCACTGCTGTTCAACAAATAAACTCCAATTTGAATGATTTTTCAATGCTCGGTTTTCACAAAGTGCTTCAAAGGTCATGCTGGTTCCTAAATTTCTGCTGACCCTTCAGTCCCTGACTTGCTTGGGGGCCAATGAGGTTGTATGGAAGCTTTTGTGGACTTGTGACCAGTCCATATTATTGTAGCACTATGCTCCTCTGCCGCGGCATCACCAAGATGTTTCCACGTTTACATGAGAAATTCCCCCTGTTTGAGATCTGACTTAGGCTGTAAAGCTCAACTCAGATTCTCTATTTACAACTAAGTTTCTGCTCAGAGCTCAGATCCAGGAACAAGTAACTAGGCTCCGGAAGCCCAGATCTTGCTACAGCAAAAATCATTGAATTTTGAAAATAAAAATTTCCTTGGATGAAGTTATAGATTCACAGTCACATCCTGTACCTGCTAGCCAAGGGCATTACAGACTTTTTCTTGCCTCTTTCTGCCCTTGAAGGGAGGTGGAAGAGTCAGCATTTGTAGCTGTCCTTGTCACCAAGTTGCTGACCCAGCAGAATAGTAGCTCACCAAACAGACCAACGTAATATCTGTATTTTCCCTGAAATGACTTCTCTGATCTGACACACCACCAAAGCACTTGTGCCCTCTCTAGAGAACGGTCAGTGGATTGCCATTTTTGGACCATAATTTGGTTTTGGGTATTTATATTAATCTGAAGACACCAACTTAGAATATTCTGTGATTCTGTGAAACATTTTTAAAGAGCTTATTCTTTTACTGTATGTGCTCAAATAATAGCTCAGGTTCTACAGAGGCATTTTGAATGAGAAATTTCAGGTTGATGAAATAGAACTGCTCTATAGAAATCTGAATTAAACTTAATTAATTAGCTCAATTAGACCACTGATCGGTTCCAATTCCTACCTGCTGAAACTTATAAATCTAGTATTCCACTATACATAAAATATATGTATGTATATATTACATACATATTTCATTCCAGTGTGCAATTTGATTTTCTATAACAGATCTTCTCACAGCTACAGCCTCTTCAGCTACAGTCCTGTGCTGATGTCTAACATGGAAAGTCCTGTTCTTGGTACAGAGTGTTGAAAATCTACACTTGGAACAAGTAGGAGAGAGCACATATAGTAGGAGAGCACATGAATAAATTAATTCTGACAATGGAAGTCAGGAACAAACCAAGAAGGCATAAACACATTTATTTTGAAACTTAAATGAATATTTTCAACAATTATAAATAAAATAATTAACATCTTACACCACATCTTGTGCAACAAACAGTCAACATCCATGAATACTAGGTTATGGAAATTCATCCTAAAAACCATGCCACATTGTTTTAGTCATTCCATTATGCTTTATGCCTTTGTGTTGGCCTTCCTCCCACTGTTAGTAATCTGGATCCAGGGAATAATCTCCAGGGAACCATGAGTTTGTTTGGAGGGAACTGTTTTTTCCTCACATGTGGACTCTGAATGTTAAAACTCCAAACAATCCCTCACAGCACTTGTGAGTCTGAACTAAAAAAGAACAGCAACAGCTCTTCTCAAGGGAAGAAGATATTTCAGCTGACTGAACAGCTTGAGGTAAGACTGATCCAGTTCTGCCCAGTTCCAGAAGAACATTATCATGAAAATGAAGAGTCAGAAAGCTGAATTACATCACCTCATCAGAGCTATCATTCACTGAATAATTTTCCCAAAGTGTAGAACACTATTTTTAGCTGTTTTCAGAAATATCTCATAGCTGTCGTGTTTCCTGTTATCCTTGCTATTGACCTCATCGGCCATCCGTAACATTTTCTTTAGGGATACCAATGAGTTCCTGCACAGTGAGGAACCTTCCTCCTCTCTTGGTAGACATTTTTAAATAAGGATAAACCCACGATCAACAGCACAGGAAATGAGGCAGAAATATTCAGGAAAAAATAAACATTAATGTGCGGCCTTATGACAATTTTCATTCAAATTTTTGGGAAATCCCACCAAGGTACCTGAAGAAGAACCTCACAGGGCTCATAGAACTCGGCTTCTTTGGGTTAATTTGTCCCAAATAATTCTGCAATGACATCCTTTTTTAAAGTGTTGCCAAAAGTACTATTTGTACTTTACTATTTTTTTTAGCAGACAGTTCATGCACACCTGATTAATTGCCCCTTATATCTGCTGTTTCACATAGTTATTTCCACCCGAACCTAAGCTACAGTTCAATATCTTCTTTGCTAAAACATTTGTATTTCCACACACGATGGGTTTAAGAGAAATTAAAGCATTTATATTTCTAAAGTTCTTACAAAATTAAATTATTATTTTTGCCTGAAAAATTTAATTATAAGAAAAACACTGTGTTTTCTGCACTATATGAATGTCTGTGCAAGCATATAGATATGAGAGAAATTGATAGCTTCTGTTTATATGACTGAAAGCCTATTTTCATTGACTCACATTGTAGAAGTATTGAATTAGATATTTTCTCTATTAATACCATCAAGTGACTCAAATTATAAAATAAAAATGCAATAATAAAAAAAATGGTTTAAATTATGCATTTAGATGTAATTTTATGCACTCACATTTAAGCGTTTCTGCAGGTTTGTGCATTCGGAACATTATGCTGGAAAGAGTTTGCATAGATTTTCCACTGCTCACTTGCAGCCACCAGAAGCCTGAACACACAGAATCAAAGAATCATTTTAGGTTGGAAAAGACCATCTCATATTTCAGAAGTCCTTGTTGCATTTGCCACTTATTCAACTGAGAATACATATGTGGTCTACCAAGGTAAGAATATTAAATTGCTACACATTACAACAATTCCAATGTAAAATATTCTAAATACAATTCCAGAGGGAAGAGAGAGTAGTTCCCCTCTCTCTTTTAAATGGATTAATATATCCAATCAACCCTTTTCACCCCTCACATTTAGTTGGAAAGTTCTACAGTGCAGTGTGATTCCAGCTGGCCGTTGGGCATTGCTGGTTGACGGCAGCATCGCCAACTCCCTAGCCTTGAGTTTGGTTTGCATCCCAGTGAGGTATGGGTTTAGCCAGCCAAGCCTTGACATCACTGGAGCTACAGCAGGGCAGAGTTGTTTATCCTCAGTCTCCCTTGGAGGGATTACAGTCAACCTGACAGTTTTGGACCATGCATCTGGGCTCAGACTCTCTGTGGTGCCGAGCTCCCATAGACGTGAGATGCCCAGCCCCTCTGAGACTTGGACTTTTAGACTGTGATGGCACAAAATCAGCATCAGCAAAGAATTAATTTGTTATAAAAATATATGGGGAGGGATTTTTATAAACATTTTTGGGAGGCGCCCAGCTTCTGTTGCTTGCTGTAGCATGACAGACATGTCACTATGCCAGTTCACTCATATGACCTACTTGTCCAACAGACATGTCATCTGAGATTTTTGTCAAATGTCAATTTTCCTCATCTAAACTGTTTTATACAAAGCAAGCTATTTTGAAGAGATCTCTTACTTGTAACGAAATTTTCAATGCCACACATGTGAGTGACTATCTACAGGTATTGGCTTGAGGTGGGTAGAGAAAGGACTGATATGCAGATTCAAGCTTGTATTTTAACCGCCACGGTTTCACAGCTGGGACCAACTCAGGCAAAGAAGGCAAGTCTTGATGCAGTCTGACCACCCTGGGGGTTCAGGTGACTTGGAAAGAAGGTAGGACAACAAGATGCCGGGTTGAGAGGAAATCCATCCATCTAGGGTGCTCATAAACAAAAGCTCTTCTAAAGGTATCGTAAACATATAGAAAAAGGAGATCGGCACACTCGCACGCTCCTGTCATGTAAGGATGTTCCAATAAAATAGGATGCTGACCTAGAACCGTTTCATTTTAACTCTGAAAACTCCAAGTTTTGTCTTTTTTCCATAACAGAATGACTTACATTTAAGTATAAACAAATGCAGTTTCAGTAACAAGATTCAGATGACATATTATAAAATAAGTTTTGAAACTTCAAGAGAAATTCTCCTGATCAAATATAAAAGCTTTCTGTCTGTATCTTCCCCCAAGCTCCCTTCAGATTCAATGGAGCAAAATAGATGGTTTAGTACAATTCATCTTAGGCGTTTTAGACACTGACTTTAGGATAAACTGAGTTGCACTTTAGCAGGGTCTATTTCTCCCCACTGACTATAAGGGGCCTAAAGTGATAAGCTCAGATGTGCATGTCTAGACCAGAGATGTTTATAGTTAGGTGATTGAATCCCATTTGTTCAATCTACTACAGTTAGCGAAGTAGAAAATTTATTTACCCCACATGTCATTGTTTTAGTGAGACTGGATAAAGCCAAACCTTGTATTATTTTTTGATCTATCTGCTTATGGACACTGTTGGAGACAAATGCTTGAAGAGATGGACCCTAGGTCTGATATTGTGTTCCTCTGGTACTAATCTCAGCACTGCAAACATAAAATGTAAAAGGAAAGAAAAAGTAACTTAAACTTTGAAATGTAACAAAGTGACCATCAAAAGAAAGGACTCTAGACTTAGAGCTAGAGAAAAGACAGGCTTACAAGATAAGGCAAAGCTAAACAATTTAGACTGAGCCTCTTATGACCCAGTTCAAATATTTCTGGTGGGTTACACAAAGCTGATCTACTGTGTACTACATAAAACATGAAGTTTAAAAGGTATGAGGAAAATGCTGTTAAAAGAGCTCATAAATGACCAAAGGTTTGCAAAGCACACTAGAACCATAAAAAAGTAGAGTTTAGAAATGCAGTATTTCTAGTTATTATCTACAGTTGCCTGCCATAGCAAAAGGGATTATGCTCTCCTTAATGAGAAGGCATACCAAGTGTTTAAGAAATTTAATTTGAACTTGGAATAAGTCCAAGACTTAGGTGACTGAATTTTTATGTTGAAAGCTACAATGAAAGAGGAAACAATGAGAAATAGAATAATTTTATATGATATGCCAAGTAGTTTATAGCACATTAAGTGATCATGTAAATGTCACAGATAGCTCACATTGTCATAAGAAGATATAACTTACCCTTTGGTGTCTGAGGTGGGAAGGATGGGAAAATTCATGTTTCATCCAGAAACTGTGCAGACCTTTTACATTGAAATATTGACCTCTCTTATGCTCCTGGATCTGTGTTGTGAAATTTTGTGTGACCGAGTAAGCCACATGACATTCTGTACTGAGGCCTGGGAAATACGAAAGGACTGTTGTTTCTGAAAACAGAAAAATGCTGTAAATTTTTTTATTCTGTTCGACAGAACAAACACATTTTTAAACCTCCCTGTAAAATGTTACTGCACAAATATTTTCACAAGTAACCCACATGCCAGGTAAATAATTATGAGTCTTTGTCCAGTTTTACGTGGCTCACTCTTTCTTTTGAAGGCAGGAGAACATATGAAGCTGCATCTTACAATCCGTTTAAGGGCTTTAGAGTTAAGAAAACGTCTGTACCCCCATGTGGAATAACTTCCATTTAGGAAAAAAAAGCAAAGGCTGAGCAGAGCCTGCAGCTTGTCCATTAGCACAAATCTCACTGGCAAAGATCTCTCCTGGAATTAAAATCCCATAACTTAACCTAGAGATCATCCATCCTTTTTAGGTGTTGTAGTCCATCTCATTTCTGACTGCCACATTTGGAAAGCAATTTGAAGCAAAACTTCTTCCACTACTACAATATTCTTTTCTCTAATGAGCTGTCTCTGTTTTGTGCCAGTAACAGCTCTGCTTTGTGGTCAGCTAACATACTATTCATAGCTACTATATATCCCTCCTGGGATCCACTTCTATATTCCCAGTCCTTCCACTGACAAAAGAGTTTTAAGTGGACAAGGAACACTAGATATGGCCTTGTTCCTAAAAGAACCTTGACAAATGGTCGATGCATTGTACTTAGATTTTATGGTCAAATATATAATACATATTGAGGAATTGGTAAATAAAAAGGAAATAAAAATCCAGTACATAGCTTTTTTTAAAAAATACTAAATATTCCTTCACATTATGGATGTCCAAATGTTTTAAGTTATTTTATGGTGAGGGCAGAAATATTTAGTGTACCAGCTGAGTTGAAGCAAAGATCAAAAAGAGAAAAGGTAGAAATCTGAATTTCTTCCATGCAGACTTACATTTATTTACATAAAAATGCTTTAAAATTTATATTTACAATTTTAAATTGTAATTAAACATCTGTTTAAAAATCATATGCAAGTCACATCATAATTTAGATACCTAGGGAATCAAAGTAGAGAAATGTCAGCTTAACAATTTCCCATGTCCCTCCCAATCTTTCATAACATGGTCTTAAGGTTCACCCAAGTCCTGTCAGGCAAACGGCTTCTGCAGCATAAAACTAGAAAGCCATAAATTAAGTCTATTTTATACAAACTCATGCTTTTTTAGCCCTATATCTGCTTATTGTTTTGACTGCTATACTTAAAACAGGATAACCTTTGTAAAATTTTTTGCAAGAAACAATATATTAAAGTGAATTTTTCAGTGCTATCTAGAGCCTCAAAACTGTCAAAGCCACTACTGGCAGTACTGTGAAAAGTCTGCATGCAAGCAATTGTACTTGCATTGAAAGGTAAACTACGTGCTTGAGTTTGGAGAAAATGTAACGTTTATGTTTAATTTGCAAAAAGAATGGAGTCTCCATTGGCTGGAGTTTGGTTTTCTACAAAATAGTCTTATTGCTTGAAACTCAAGTGAACAAATCAGTGAGTGCTGTGACACAAAGATATTTTGGTATCCAAATACACATAGATTGAAGTAAAGAAAAGAACCCTGTTCCTTCAGCTTCAGAAACAAACTCCAAAGTAAAGGAGAGGTACCAATGACTAAGTTGTAGCATGCAGTAAACAAGAGCAAGGCGTTATTTTTATTAAATTAAAGGCTATGGTTTTACTGGCAAGCATTGCAGGCTTCTAATCCTCTCTACAGGCGCAGTTCTTCAGATATTTCTCCAAGTTAGGCAGCATTAACTGTTCGCCTTTCCCCCATTTGGATCTGATAGTTGAGTGTTAATCTATAACAAATTCTTATACTGTAGAAAGTTGACATGATTATTTCATAAATCATAGAGATAGAGCTAAAAAAGGCAACAAAATCCACAAACTATCTCTTAGACATTCAGAAGTAGGTGATCCCTTTTCCCTGTGGACCAGCTGGGTGGCTGCCAGCACACACTGCTGGTCGTGGATCTGCTCTGTCCCCTGAGGTAAGAGTGATGTGGAAAAAGAAAAAAGTTCTATTAAAAAAAAGGCAGCAAGTGCACGAAAGTGCTCACAGTCTGCACTTGACTGAGGATGGTATTAGTACTCAATATTATAATAATAATTCATTAAAAGCAAGGAAGTTAATCTCCTTTCTGTGTCTGAATTAATCAGCCAAAATAGGAAACAAAACTGACAGGACACTGGATGTTTGTGTGCCACTTCATGGGGCCTCCCTAAACCAACACCAAGAGAACACGGCTAACAATTTTGCTAATTGAAACAGTAATAACTGTTCGGATTTTGCATATTTAGCAACTGAAGCTACTAATGTGGGATCCAGCCTGCAGAACCAAATATGAAGTTAATTAAATATCTAACAAATGTTTGTGAAGCTACAGAAAGAAAAGCATTCAGTTTTTCATTTCCTTTATTATGTCCCCACCCTATGAATCTCCCCCAGGCCCATTTCCTTTTCTTGTTCAGTTTGAACAGCAACTTTCCCAAGAAACTTAAGAGTTGGGTTTTCAAAGGAGCTTAAGAGATTTGATCATTCAATCAAAGCTCATTCCAAAGAGATGTAAACAACTCATTTAACACATTTTGTCTTACCTAAATCAGTCACTGCTTAAAGATATGAAGTAGCTGATAATAAAAATAATACCTATGAACTAAATCTATTAGAATTTAGGAAAAAAAAAAAAAAAGAAGAAAATATTTTTCATCACACTGCTCACTTCAGGAGATCTTTCTCTCCCTGTCATACCACAAAAGCCAAAACAGATTGCAGTTTTTGTCCAAGCTTGGCCAGACCTTCAACTGGAGACCAAATCAATATTTCTTTTGCACTTGTCCCAGGGACAGAGAGCAGCCTGTTTTCATTAATGAAGCCACTATTGAGATACCCCCGGGTAATCAAACGGAGGTCTGGTTATAATTACAGGCGAGACGCTGGGATGATTGCTCGAATGTAGGAGCAAGGGTAACAGTTGCGATGAAATCATTGCTGTGACAAGAGTTAGGAGTGCAGGTGCTTTTTGAGAGTCTCCACTGGGCTCATACTAACTGGGTTAAAGCTGTCAGGGATATGCCAGCTCCAGCCTACACGAGCTCTTCACTCGCTTCTGCTCTGTAGCTTGTAGTTTCTTTTAATATTAGAAGATGGTGCTGTAGGAACATGGAGAATGACCCTTTAATGCATTTATCAAGGTTATTCTAAAGGACAGTGAAGTAGGAAAAAGATACAGCCTTGAAGTATCATGGTACTAGCACCATCTTCTAATCCATTCTCCTGTGCAATACTGGAACCCAAACAGCCATTACTTTCTAATCTTGTATTTAACTTATCCTTGTGTCTCTGTGGAAGAGGAGTTATTTTTCCATGTATACTTTGTGGACATCCTATCTACTATAAAACTTTAAAGTAACAGGTATATGCATATTTTAAGTTCATTTTACCATATTGCTAATTTCAGAAGATTTCTCTTGGTTTAGCATCACTTTTCTCAAACCGCATGTCAACTTTTTTCCAGAATAAAACCTGGAGTCAAGTAGTAGCATCAGATGAATATCAACAGAGCTGATATGAAAAGCAATTTGTGATTTTCAGACCAGAATTGTTGTGGCTATAGTGACACCATAAAATGGTCTGATTGAATGATTAAATAAAGCATATTATGAGGCGTTCTTTTCTTTACTACATTCATTTAACAGCCTAAATAATTTCATTTCAGGTTTAAGGATAATTTAAAGGATTTTTGCAAGGACTGAGTGCTCGTATCTGATTTAGTTTTCTGGAAAGCAAAATTGTATGGTCACTTCTTCAAAAGCAATAGAAGTTAGTGAACAAGAAGGGAAGATGAGGGGTGATATTTGGTTTCCCATATTTCACTGCTGTTTGAACAAGGATCCTGCCTTGCAGGAGCACAAATGCAGCAAAGTTTGCCTGAGTTGTCTTCCAGGAGTTAATAAACACTTCTGCCAAAATCCAGATCCTTTTCAGGAGGCCCTGTGCAGGCATGTAGTGAAGAGAGCAAACCCCAAAACCCTAATCCAGAGGAATCACATTCTAAATAGACCAGAAAATGTGTTGGAGACCTCAAAAAAGATAGTCTCAGTGACAAAACCAGGAATAAAATCTGGGACTGTTGGCTTCCAGGAACCTCTGTGCTGCTACTAGCACCAAATGAATTGCTTTGGTCTACCCATTCCCACATGAGTCAGTCAGCTGAAAAAAGTGTGAAGGACAGAAAGAAAGAAGCCCAGAAACCGCTCTGGGAGAAATTAACTCTTTGCGGAAAACTATTTCATTTACTATTTAATTGAAGAGAGCAAGCTAGAGACTGAGTAGTGGTTCTGCAGCTAAACAGAGAGGCACAAAGTAGAACAGGGCTTATTTAAAACAAAAACCCATCAAATTCCTGCTTGCCATAGATCCTGAATGCTCACGAGTTGCCCTTGCCTGAATGAGGCACCAATGGCTTTGAGCAGAGCCTGGTGACGTCCGTCCTTCCATAGGGCTGGCCACATGCCGTCCTGCTGGATGTACATCGTGTTCCGTGGACGCACTGACTCTGTGCTCTCAGCGCTCGCATCTGACTCAGAGGGAAAGTATTGATAGTGGATATGGCAGCAGATTGCACATGGCATTGAACTTCACACATCAAGCTCGCTGGGAGATATTGCCATCTATTGTTTTAGGTCTTGATTGCATTGCTTTCTTAATATCTAATTGGGCTTGCTGCATTTTTAACAATGTTCCAGATAGAAACTTTACGAGACGAGATGACAATCTGCATTTTGTTATTGTAGTTAAATAGTCTGATGATTTGCAAGATGTAACTTGTCTTTATCTATATTTGTGTGTTTTTTAGCAGCTGTAATATTCAAATTACTAGAGACAAACTTCAGTCAAATTTCATAGTATTTTCCCTCCTAAAGTTCTAGACAGCTTTGCATTTTTTACCTTTCATATGAAAAACTTCCCAGTTAGTTAGGAAAGTGCATGAAAATGTATGTTTCTTCTTCTTTTAGAAATAATCAGAATATGTCATACTAAACTGTTTTGTTTGCTCTAGTGAAAAAAAAAAAAAGACCTTTTTAGTAGATATAAGCATTTGTTTTTCTTTCGGGCAGCTTATTGCTAGATAGATCCCAAATAACCAAAACTTTTAATGAGTTTATCTTGATTTTACTGAATTGCTTTTGTCAGAAAGAAGCAGGTAAGATGTTTGACTGCCCAATATATTAGTTTAAAAATATGCCTACATTTAATTAAAGCCATTAAAAAAGGAAATTAACCAAGAATTCCCTGGAATTTAAATGACCTTTTATAAATATGAAATATGAAAGTCTAACAATTTTGTTCTCAAACAAGATCACAACTATTTTTCACAGAACTTATTTTCTGTTAATGAAAAATTTAATTATGTGTCTGATTTAAGTATTTACTTTCTCTGATCCTTGTTGTATGACTAGATGTTATTCAACTGCATCTGTCTTAAAGTGGCTTGAGGGCTCAAACACAGCAATAACAAGGTATGGAAAATCTAAACAAAAATCCTGATGCAACTTGGAAGCCTCTGGTTGAACAGGATTGTTACCCACAGGGGAATTTCCCTATCAGTTATTCAAGCCACTGTCCCAGTCTTTATGAGTGGCATTTTGGTCTGCAGAGTTCCCAAAGAAGGGGATGTGATATCCGGACTGCTTCATCAAGACGTGAGACACAGACTATCAGAAGAAAATGTGGCAGCTGGCTGCACAGGCTGTTCCAGCAGACCAGCCTGCTTTGTGTCACCACGAAGCCAAGCTGTGGCACTAAGAAAGGCTGGGAGTCCCGAGGGTCACCACAAAAAATAAGCTTTTTGAAATGACACAGTGGGAAGAGGTTTAAAAAAAATTCCCGAACAAAAACAACAACAACAAAAATGTTATGTGTAGAAAGAGACAGAAAAAGACCAAACAAGTGTCCGCTGTTCCTGATAAAAATGTTGAGAGCATGTGGTTGCCATAGCCAAGCACAACAACAGAGCTTGGACACATCAGTTCAGGAATATACAGTGCATTGTCAGACATGACTGGACAAATTAATTTTGAGCATTAGACAGAGACCAAATGGTATTTATTATCTCAAAATTCGGTTTCATCTTGACATTACTCAAAATCCTGTTCAAGCTCATTCATTCTCATTAGTGGCAATGTAGTTCATCCTCTAATAGATTCATTATTTCAACCTGTAGTAATTTTCTTTCAAGGGCAGTTGATCCTGAGCTCTGTTGATTACCAGGTTAAAGAAAACTGTTATGTGATTTTAGAATTACTTACAGATGAATTTTAGAAACTTACATTAAATTAATCGGGAAGTCAAGATTTGTGAGCTTTATGTAGAAGAAAGATGCTAAACAATGGAACTGTACTGCTTGTGGAAAGAAACTGGAGAAGAAATGTAGGTTAAAATAATGCAGGATCACCAATCAACTTTTTGTAGATCCACAGAGTTAGTGGATGCTTTAGCTCACAGCATCTTCAGAGCATGTCTTTCTGCAAAGAGTGCATTAGTTAAATATAAAAAAATTAAAGTTATAATTTAGTTATATAGCAAAGTTAGAATAGCTGGTTTAATTGTTTCTCTGCTACGAACTTTTCAGATCAAAATAGCATCCCATAAAAGGAAGAAAACCTTACAGAAGGTTTTCCTAAGTTTTGTCACATTCATCTCAGAACACTTTGAAAGTGTAACATAATAGTAGCTGAAATCAGAGGCAATAAATTTGTATGACTTCATATCACTTGGGAATGGCATTCAGCCATTTTCCTACAGCCTTCCATGATAAACGTCCTAAGGCTTTCTTTTTAAAAGTTGCAAATGGTTGGGTACTTTGGAGACTTTTAT
>VZTA01016284.1:115172-215837 GCA_013398855.1 Mohoua ochrocephala | reverse complement strand
GATGAAAACAATATATGGGAACGGGAGCTTAAACTCATGCTTGGGTGAAATCAATATGTGGGAAAAGGGGCTCAAACTGGTGCTTGGGTGAAAACAATAAAACAATATCAAGTTAATGATTAACATATGATTATATGACAGTTATGTAAAGAAAGGGTATAAAATGTGTCCATCTCGAATCCATGGCGGAGTCAGATTTGGGTTTTTCTGTACCCTGATTCCCAGAGCTCTTCAATAGAAGCACCTGCATATAATCATCCAGTGGTTATGTGTTTCTACGCTAACACCATCACCCCATGCCCTTGTTAAATGTCCCTCACCAGCTGTCATGTAGCCCCTTCAGGTACTAGAAGGCTGCTCCACTGTCTTCCCAGAGCCTTTTCTTCTCTTTCCCAGGCTGAACAATCCCAATTCTCTCAGCTTGTCCTTATAGAGGAGGTGCTCCAGTCCTCTGATTGTCTTTGTGGTCCTCTTCAGGAATCTCTTGAGGAGCCCTTTTCTGTGCTGGGGGTCCCAGAGCTGGATACAGCACTCTGGGTGGGGTCTCTCAACACTGAAGGAAAGGGGCAGAATCACCTCCCTCAACCTACTGGTCACAATCACACTGCTTTTGATGAAGCTCAGGACGTGCCAAAAAATGTCACATATTTTGTAGAGTGGTCACAGAGGTGTTCTCTTATGGTGGGAAAGGAGAGAAGAAAAAGAGAAGAAAAAGAGAAGAATCATCCAGAAGGATGATACTGCCACTCCTCCTTTCACTAACCATAGAGGGACTCTAGACAGTTCCACAGACCAGGTACTGTGATACTGACAATTTCAGGTGGCAAATGATTCGTGAAAATTATCCTCTGAGTACTTTGGCAGGGTAAAAAAGGGATGCAGGATTACTTTACACATCAGGAGAGCTAACATAACAAAATGGACTTGATACTTGTTTAATCTGACCAAAGTGAGGTGTTTTGAGGCAGTTAGGTTGTCAAAACATCTGAGTCAAGTAGACTGCCAGTAAAATATTACACTTTTATTAATTTCCAGTGGACACTTAGCATCTTCTCAGAGAATTGTTTTCCCTTCAGAAGTGGAATTTTGTGTCAGAAAATCAATATGATTTTCTCCCAACACATGGTCCTCAGGTGCTGGTACGACCTGCCAGCTGTTTCTAGAACTGCTCCATAACTCTCTTAAAATTTATGGTCTCTGTTCTTCCTTTGCAAACAGAATATATTGAATGCTTCTCTTACTCTGGTAAGAACAGCATGGCCAAAAGAAAAGTGTATTATCCATCCTATTACCAGTAAAAGATTTAATTAACCTCATGTTTATTTTCACCTTTTAGTCCTCTGTCAGTTGTTCTGTGATAATAATTCATTTTGGTTGGCTCAACACAAGTTAAATTTGCACAAAGTGAATTTGGCTGAACCTCAGCTGTATATGCCAGATGACAGGTAAATGTATTTGTCTTTATTGCAGGGTGGATTCCATGGAATCTCTTTGCTGGACATTCAGGCGTCCTTAATACCGAACAAGAGGGTGTTGGCTGAATTGCTGGGCATTACAGAAAACAGATCTTCAGAAAATGTAGAAATCAGAAACTGGAGGTAGAGATGGTGTTTGCCTCAGAATAACAATAGGTTAATTGTTTCAGAAGAGGATAAAATACTTTGGAACCCAAAAGAACATTTTTTAAGGAAGCTGTTAAGTGTTATCATAATCTTTGACACTAATTGCTGTCCAAATATTGAAGTTTTATGAGTCAGTTGTCAGGGACTGTACCTATTACATTGAGTAGACAAATGAGGTCATCATAAGATGGAATTGCCATGCAAAGCTGTGAACCCCAAAGCTCTTGCTATTTGGAGAGTGAGAATTTATTTTTCCTGCCATTGCTTATTTTGATTTGTATGGGGTGTGAGACGAGGACAAGGCAGGGGAGTTAAAAATTTCGTGTTGTTTTCATGCGATGTGGTAATTTGAGGGATTAAAACTTGGGAACTTGTTAGAAAATATCTATTATTTTCTTCTGTGGTTTCTCATACTTCGTGTTGGTGTCTTTGGGAGCAGTCAGGACTGTGGTGAATTGTTCTGCTGAAGTTCCTCACTCACAGAGGAGAACAGGATGCAAAAAGAGAGAAAAAAAAAAAATAGCTGCTGTGAGGACCTAGAAATCCTTTTTACTTTTCCCACTTCTGGCAAACATTCATGTTTTCAGTCTATTAATTCCCTAAAGCAATATATTGGGTTTGATTTTTTTCAGAAACAGATTTTGTTTTCAAAACCATTTAGTTAAAAATAAACTGCCTTTTTTTCTAAATCTCACTATGTGTGATGTACATGTACACTTAGGCTCCTCTGCTTTTTGCAACTGAAGATCACATGTGAAAGACCTTTTCTGTTTGTGCAATGATAGCAAAGAATTTCTATATCACATATTAATGAGGTTATGGAGAGGCATTTAATTTTTATTGATATCTCCCCTTAAACACTGTAAAAATCCACTCAAAGTTGTTCTCTTAGTTCTGAGTTTATGATGCAGAATTTAGAAATAATTTTCAGTGCTTCTTGGTCCACAAAGCGCCACCTGGACTTTCGAGTATAAGAGAATAAATCTGGAAATAATCTTTTTCACAACAGACCATCGTTTGCGTGTTCGCTAAATCTATCTTCCCTTTCTTTCTCCTTGCTAGCCCAGCCAATATTCACATTAGCTGAGATATATTTGCTTTGTAATTGAATTTCAGTTTAATGTATTACTGGAAATTACTTTTGAAAAAAATCGTAAGGGAAGAGGCCCCTGTATCACTTTCCCAAACTGAAAAATAACTTCCCCTGCATATACACCATCCAGATTTATCAGATCTGTCTTCCTAACACAGAACACAGGCTGCTGGCTTAAAAAGAACAACTGATAGTTAACCTCTTGGGCTAGAGAAAAGATTCAGCTTTCACTGTCTTTTGAGTTTGTTTTCTTTTCTGCTTGTGGCAAAACAGCTGAAAGTGAGAAAATACAAGGGATGTGCTTTCTTCACAGACAGGTGCACAACAGTTGATGCTAGCAGGGCATGTGGCAGTAATAAATGGTGGCTGGGACACAATTGTGTTCAGTGGTCCCTGCTCCTTCTGTCCTGGGTACAGGTGGATGCAGAGTCGTAGTGTTCCTGAATGCTTTCACCTTCTAGCTGGCTCTGAAATGGAGTCTGATTTTCATCCTGGTGTCATTGCAGTATCGTTTGTGAAAGAGGGTTTAAAATCTTCAGGCACAGTATGGACAGCAATACCGCTTAAGCACTGTCTTGTTTTTGTTTCTCATTTAATGGTACATCTATGTATTTAATATTTATATGTTGGTCTGAAAAGCTGGTTCAATGTAAGTGAATTTGCCTTTTTACTTTTCTTTTTATTTGAAGCAAATCATATTCCTCTGGTATCTTGTTTCCATGCCAAGTTTTCTCCAATTAGGAAAAAGAAGAAACAATCATCCCCAGACAACTCTGTTACTCTTATTCATAATTAAACCATCACACCTGAAACATCCAGCAGGCCGCTTGTGCCATTTCTGAAGTACAGGGAGAAGTCACATTCATACCTTTGGGCCACGTGCCAGCACACAGAGATGTCTAAGCTAGGAAGTGAACCAATATTTTATAGGTAGGGGAAAGGTATTTCCTGATTAAGCAATAATTGAATATGCAGCTCAGGGAAAAAGTGAGCAGTAGGACATAAAGTTGCTTTTGTCCCTCTGTAAAATGATTCTGTCATTTAGACATGAGTCCTACTTTGTGAAAAATATGGATTTTAATTTTTTTTTTTTTTTCAGTGTACAGCTTCTGCATGATACGTAACTGTGCTTCCTTTCAATGGGAAGGTCTGAGGGGAGCCATTGAAGCTTTCATATTCTTGTTATTTGCATTAGGGACAGTTCTCCTAAGGCACACCTGATACAATTCAGAGCACAGGCAAATAAACTCCAACCTGTGGCGCTCTGTAGCTTCATAAATGTACTTCTCCAAAAAGTTGCTTCTCTTTTCCAGAGCTGTTACAGAGAGCTGTAGATCTGGGAGAGTCAATCACCTGCCCTGGGGAACCATTGAAGCTGCCTCAACAGCAGCAGACAGGAAGAGAGCTGACTGAAGTGAGATTTTTTTTTTTTCTTTTTTCCTCATAGTATTCCTTTAAATAAAAATCTATTTCTGAGTAGAATATCTCACTGGAGAAGAATATTATTTAAACTCTTTTTTCTTCTTCCATGTGTTGCTAAGAACCCAGAGGCTTTATAATTACCTTGTAGCTGACATATCAATGGGTCAGTGGATGTAACTGGCCTCTACTGGTTAGAAAATATATGTGATTTTCTCGGTACCACTATTCTTTCAGCCAAGAAGAGAAAACTTTTTTTTTTTTTTGAAAATGTTGTTAGAAAAAGTTTTGAGAGGGAAATAGTCAACCAATAAAAAAAAAGAAAATGGAGAGGTGAGGAGAGGGGGGAAAAACTCAACCCTCCTACCAATGCTCAAAACTGGGAACAACATTTGAAAGATATTTTTAGTTGTTTTGCTGAAGAAATATTTTTATTTCCTCCTTTTCTGTCTTCAGAAGAGGTTTTTTTTAGTAGTGAAGTCATCCTGCTCCTAGCAACAAATGTCTCTTACAGGAGCTTGATCTATGGTTTTTTTCCTGGTGGCTTGTATTATCATTACAAAAATTTTTGTATTTCCCCTCACTTGTTTCCTCAAGATAATTATAAAAGATGGAAATCTTTCTGTGACCCTGTCTTGCTCCTATGAAATAGATTATCCTTGTAGACTGAAGTAATTGGCTTTTGCAGGAAAACACCATTAACTTGGCATAACACTGTCTCTTACTGCCCATGCTCAGGGTCATCAAATTGTGCTCTTGTTAACGGTGAAAATTCTAACCTCTGTTGCATGTGTCCAGCACAACAGCTCCAAGTCCTCACATTTGACATAAAATTAAGAAATAGAGTAAAAGCAAGCTTGTTTATGACTTCACCATAGATCAGTGTAAATATAAGTGCTTTAAGAGATGCACCTGCAACATGGGTAAAACCAGGGTGTAAACCAGCCTTAAACTGGAGTTTTCAAGGCATGGAGTGTTACACACAAATCTGGGGGTGCTGGTAAGACATGGTTAGTGCAAGAGCTGACATTTGTGCTGTTGAAAATGAAGCCTGAGTCTTGGAGATTAAAAGTTGGATGTCTCCCAACTGCATTGAGATACCTACCATAAATTTTGGATTTTTCACCTGAATTCTTCCTTAACAAGAATTTTTTAACTGTTGTTTCCAGCTGGAGGACCTGAAGTGCTCACTTCAGGCTGTGTGTGGAGAGGAGGCAGCTGCAGAGGATGATTTGTACCAGGCAGGATCTGGAATGCAATCTGGAGCATCGCTCTCACCCAGAAAGCTGCAGAGGGAGCAGAGTATGATGAGGCCTCTGATTTAGGCAGGTCAGCAAGATGCCCAGAGCTGGAAGAAGTGCAAGTAGACTGAAGTTCTTTCTTGGATTTTAACATTGATTACCTTTGTCAGAACAATTCAGAAAAATGCTTGATCTCTTCTTTATGATTAATGTTCTTTACGATTAATGACACCTCCCCCAGCCCAGCGCTGTTCAAATGGCTGTTACTGCCTGCAAAGCTGGGATGTGTGCAGGGTTTAAATTCTCACCACCGCTGCAACTAAGCAAATGTTGCTGTCCTATTTTATATGCGGAGAAATTGCAGTGCAGAAAAAAATTAACCAACTTGCCTACAAGGTACCCTATGGCTCAACAGATTAAACATTAATGCAGGATTTCATTGAGTATAATTCTGCTCTGGGATTTCTGTTTGTTCATTTGCTTTGTTTGGCAGAGGTTTGAAGTTTTGATGCTCTTTTCCTCAGTTTTGCTAAAAGCAGTTTTTATGTTACCTTTGATTCAGAACGCTCGAGGGTGGCTTTAAAATTCTGGTTGAATTGGAATAGGAAGATCTTCTGTATATTGGATCAGTTCATTTCAAAGCCAGAAAAGCTGCTTTAGTCAGTGAACGAGTGCTTATAGCACCTCTTCCATCATCCCCAGCAGCCTGTCTGACTTAACTCATTCAGCGGCCTGAGTTATTGGGAAAGCCTGGAGAAAGATGCATCTCACTCGATGTGTCACTGCTTCACTGCCTCGGGCATGTTGGCCACAAGCATTGAAACGCTTTATTCTTCTTAATCTAAGCTACAACTTTCATGCAACAATCAAAATTTAGTGGTGCGGTTGATACATTTTTCATTCAATTATTTTACTATATCTACATTAGGACAATACAATCAAACCAAATCATGTGCTAATTTTGCCAGTTTCTGAACCTCTTATACATTTTTGCAAGAAATGTGGTTAGCATAGCAGGATTGAACCGCTGAATTTCTGGGCCAAAATTGCTAATTGTTCACAATAATGTATTCCAGGTGGGTTTAAAGGGGGAATTTTTTAGTTAGAGGATTTATTCAGTCAGGTAGGCATTCATACTCTTATTTTTGGTACTTGAGGAGTTGCATATTTTTCTCATTAACGTAATTTTCTTCTTAATTTTTCGTGGAATGAAGGTTTACAGCCCTGAGCCATTGTTATTTAATGGTTTTTATTTTTATTTTGTAACTCTGAAAAGCTGCAATGAAATGTTCTGAATTTCCTCTATTACTCTGCATAATTTATTCAGAATTGAAAGAACACAACATTGAATTGTTCTAGTTCTGTCCAGTAATGAATAGCACTTTAGACAGGTTTTTTTTCTGAAACTCTCATTATTGACTTATAATATTGACTTCTTCTGAAACTCTCATTTTTGACTTACTGCTTCTATCAATATCCAGGAAGATTTTACAGGTATTTAAAAAAACAAGCCCCAGTAAAAGTTTCATAGTATTTGAATTAACAATGACAGGACACAATTTAATAAAAACAGCCAAAATAATGAAAAATGAAATAACGAAATGAGAAACTATAGCAACTTTGATACAAATATAGACAGGGAATCTATTTATTCTTTCTCATTTATACTACTTGCTTACATACAGAAAAAAAAAAAGATAGTTCTTTACCTGCCCTCTGGGCAAAACCAGTGAACTATAGAAGGCATTTTCTCCCCCTCTTTCCAGACTACTTTAAGTGGGTAGTTTGATAAAAATCTCTATTTAGATAGAGACACTGAAGATGTTGCATGTGTGTGAGACAATGGGCACAAAAGGAAATATCCTGAGGATATTGCAGCTGTTTACAGGGAGAAAGAATATATCGATTTTTCCTCACAAAATTGTGGGGTTTTTTTCCTTAACATTATCTTATTGCATATTGTAATTCTACTTCTTTCTTTTGTCTGGTTTCACAAGAGTCTCCTTGACTGAGGTCTTCACCTTGAGAAAAAACAGTGTAGCAATGGCTGATATGCTCAGAGAGGACAAATTAAAAGTAAACAATAAGAGTGGAAGAGAAACATGTGTAAAGAGAAAATACGATAGAAATGCTCCCAGAGAACATATTAAACTGAAGTTCTGAAAACATTCATGTGTTGATTCGTCTTTGTAGGCCAAGCCATGGTCCTTTAACAGGAATTATTCAGTTCCCTGTCAGAGACCAGGTTTGGGACCCATCACAGTAATGATGGAGGAGGATCATGGGCAAGTGGGAATCACCGAAAGTCTGCGGTGTTTGCTGCCTTATTCTAAATTTATTTTATTTGTATTTTCATGCGCAGCAGATAATAAATCTGGAAAGGGCAATGGTTACTAGGAAAAGACATTTCTATAGAAGGGAACTTTACAGTTCTGTAAATGCCACTAGAAAGTTTGGGGTGAAACATTTGACCTGTATTTTCATGACTTTAGGCACTTAATGTTGCTGTTAGGTATCTAATGGTTCTAAAAAGCACTTTCAGCTGTCTAAATGTCTTCCTGCTGGTTGCTGCACGTTTGAAAACCCAGAGCAAGTCCTGTCTTATCAGAAATACCCGATCAAAGGGGAGATTTAACAAATAAAAACTTGATTGAAAAAGTAATAATAGAAAACGCAGTGGTTAAAGACCAGCAATTTTTCAGTTCATCTTAGAATTATAGAAACAATTGAAAATAAAATACCATTCTTGTATTTTATCCAGTGAAAAATTATGCCCTGAAGGATGCTTAAAATTAGTTTTCTCACTCAATTAAAAAATGTCACCTCCTAATGCTGCTTTCATGAGTGCACGGGCCCTTGTTGTTTAACAGAACACATAATTTAAAAATATTTTTCAATATTCAGAATTAATTTTCCTTTTCATAGCTTTAATTCAGAACTAATGATAACCTTTTGGTCTTCCAGTTAGCCATTAATTTATTCCCCTTTGTTTTAGTCTGCATAGATCAAGAAATCTTGTACATAGGCAGAGGCTGACTTGCAGAAGTTGAGAATTCTCAGCCTTTCTTCACGTGAAGATGGATACAAATATCGTCACTGGAATTTTCTTTTGCAGGCCTGGAATGTTATATGTATTTCAGTATTATTCTAAGGAAAGAAACAGAATAACTAGACAGAAAATGCCAGCTGAAGTCTGAGAGCTGACTGGTCCTCCTCTGCCTGAGAATCTCACCTGGACGAAGCATGGAAACCTAATTTTTCTTATGTGTAGTAATTTATTTTCTTAAAGGCTTTATCTTCCTTTGTAACTACAGTAAAATCTGATTCTAATCCTATGTCTGATTAACATTAGAATATTTTTGTCTCGTATTTGTATTCATCACTTGCTTCATTAAGATAAATAGATTTATTTTGTTCTGCAATGTAGTGGGGTTTTAGATCGTTTACATGGATTCCCCTCCCCTCCATTATCCTTAGTTCATGTCCATGTGGCAGCTAAACTTTTTCTGAAAGGTATCAATAGTCATACAAAACAAAAGTTTTAGATTGAAAGAGCAAGTGTCCAATAAACAGCAGCTGAAGATTCAATTAGCTTGTGAGACATTGTCTATTTAAGTGCCAAACACCTGTCTTAAAAATCTGGTTTTATCTATATAGGACCAATGCTTTTCAAATCTGACTTATTTGGGGTCTGCATGTCGTCTGATTACTCAAGTAAGGAACTATGATTCATTATCTTTTAGTATTCACCTGCTTCAGAAATTCTCCATGATACAAACAGCTTCAAGAAACATAGAGAAGCTTAAAAATTATCAAGGTGGGGTTTTTTATGCTGTGAGATTTCATAGCTGCCATTGCAAAAAGAGCATTGTTTTATTTATTTTCCCAGAGGGAGTGTTTATATATCATTAGGAGTTCACAGTAGTTCTTTTCTCTGGTAGATCTGTGTGACTGATTTCCAAAACAAGCCGAGTGCATTAGGGGTTTTTTGTTTGTTGGTTGTTTGTTTTTACCTTACCTGTCGCTCTAAACAGTGTGGTGTGCTCATGAATAGAAACTCTTTATCTTTTACAGCTTAGAAAATTGCCAGAAGTTCCATATTTTTACTTTGATCCCCCTGCTCAGGGAGGGAGCAGCTGGCATAGGATGGATACAGCAGAGGAAGATGCCCTCGTGGTGGCATCATTAAAGGGCCCCCCAGCAGATGGGAGCTGCTCCCTCAGGAAGGGGGCCAAGCACTGGTAATGGTCTGAGTGCACTGGGACTGAACTGGGAGCCCAGCAGCGAGTTCAGCAAGGTGTGGGAGGCAGGTGCGAGGAGCTGAGGCAGAGCCAAAATCGCTGAGAGGGAGGAGGAGGAAGGAAAAGCAAAGTGGAGGTGGGGACATGTGGAGCAGTAGGAGTTGTAGAAAACATATCTGATCTTGGAGGCAAAAGCAGAGGTCTGGAATTAAGAACTGGGGGCACAGGTTTGTAGAAGAGAATGAGTTGGCTCAGGAATGGGAGTAGGGGAGCAGCAGCAGGGGTCCCAGGGCTGCAGAGCCCCGGGGGAAGCCCAGAGGGGCTGGAGAAGGCAGCAAATCAAGAAGGAGGCGGATGCCAGGAAAGGAAACCAAGCATTAGAAAATTTGGAAAACATAAACCGCAGTGATGGTATGTATGTATGATATAGGTGCACCTCAAAAGGGTATATTGGTCAATGTCTAATATTTTTTAATCTTTGAAAACTGAGATGTGAATATAATAATTTCTATCAAATGCTTCAATTTCTTTTTCTGTTTGAAAAACCAAAATTATTTCCTCACCTGTTCCTCTGACTTCACATTGTGTTGAGGTGAATGAGCATTTTAATGAACTCATTTCTCTTTTAAATCATTAAATATATTCATGCTTGATAATATGCATCAGTTCTTTCTGTGGGGGAGATTATTACTAGAAATAATGTGGCGCATTAGAATTGCATTAGAATGTAGATTTAGGCCATATTTAACTTCCTCCTGAGCTCCGTGTTGTGCAAGAAGTGTCCAAAATAGATGGAGTCCAAGGTAAAACCTGACAGGATGAGCTTATGCCTGCAGGGGTCAGCAAAGAAGCTGCTCGAGTTCTGCCCCGCTCAATCTGCTCCGATTTCCTTTGCTCTGTGGAGCACAGTACGCTCGGGTAGAACCAGCGCACACGCTCTGAATTAATCAGTCAGCTCAGCATTAATAATTCAGTGCAAATTACAAAGAGCTGATCTGCAAATGTACTTCTGAAAGTCAACGGTAGAGCTCTCTTTCACTTTCAAGCTGCAAAAATCTAAATCTCACTGGAAAAAGACTGGAAATCCCTGCAACCTATGGGGCGTAAAACCGGGAGTCACACTGGAATTGTGACCTTTTGTGTGTTTTAATGAATCGGCAGGCTGATGGAGAGAGGATGTGCAACAAGATCTTTCTCCACAAAGAGATGTTTAGCAGTTTTGAGTTATCTGAGCTTCCTGTGGGATGCCTCTGCATGCACGAGGATTTAAAGATAGACGTCTAGCTCTGGGAGATAAGTAACATTAGTCATGATGGAAGAATAATATTTTTTCTGTCAAAGGTAAAAATAGGGGGATCTTTGGTTACATTTCAAATCCATTTTCACTACTAAATGGGCTTTCCTTTAACTCCAGCATTTCTGCAAAGGAAAAGTCTGTGTCAGTGAAATTCTCTGTCAGGAAACCATTTGCTTCTGACCAACCTAAGTTCTTGTGTGTTTGAGCCAACGATAAGGAAGGGGAACTGAAACCTGGCCAAGGAGGGACATGGTATTGTCGTTCCCACTGGGCAGCAAAGGGACTGAGGTCGGCCAACTCAGCTAATAGCCAGCTGAAATTAAACATTTCATTTCAGGTCAGCAAAATGGAATAAAACATTTCAGAATTCTGACATGCATTTTTTATGTTTTTTTTTTTTTTTTTTTTTTTAATGCTTAGATTGGATACAGCAGTACCAGTTATTTTATGTGTTATTAAAAACATGTCAAATTCCTGGCTTATGTGAAAGATTTCTTTTTTTGGTCACCTCTGTATTAAATGTGAAACAATAACTCAGAACTCAGAAGGTAAACTATTTCTTATATCCTCAAATAGAGGTAGTAATGGTATTTTGTAGAAAAATGTGCACATTCTGGACTTTTTTTAAAAAAGAAAATATCTCTGCTGAGAAATCAGAAAATGACACTGGGGACCATTATTCTCACCCTTCTTGAAGGGCAGTTCTCAATATGAACCACAGCTGATGCTCTGGTCTGTGAATGGAAGAGGCCATTGTCCTGGATCCAATAGAGAATACACCCACTTAAGAATCCTCCCTTAACTTTTTCCTTTTTTTTTTCAGTACCTCAGGGTTGAAGAGCTATTCCAGTTCCTAGTTTCCTTTTAGCATCACCGTTGCCTAGTGAATTGTTCCCTATCCAGTATTTTTGCAGTTTATTCTTCCTGCCCAAGTGTTAAACTTTACAGCTGTCTTTATTGAATGGCATCTTATTTTTTGTCTGGAGTATTTTCTCAGTCTGTCAAAATCATTTTGAATTGCAGACCTGTCCTGCAGCATACTTGAGACCCTTCTGTACTTAGAGTCACTTGTGATTTAAATAGCTGTATTTTCTATGCCACCAAGCACTTTGATAATGCTTTTTATAATTAAGGTGTATGTCAAAGTAATTTATTGTAGTCATTAAAAAGAAAAAAAATCCAAAAAGATAGAAAGGGGAAATCATTATTCTTTTGGCAATAACGCATTCAGATAGTCAGCAACACCTATTCTAACTGAGAAATAATCTTTCATTTGAGACCCTCAAATCCCCCGAAGATTTTCAGTAGCCTGGAGCAGTGGAGAACAGAGAGCTCCCAGGTTAATTGGCTGTGTTGTGCAGCATGTGCTGCAAATATACAAAGGCCCAGTCTTGGTTGTCCCATAGGAATATTTGATAATAAACTCAATTTGTGACACTAATAGCAAATAAACTGTCTAAAAGAAAATGAAATTTGATTGCCTTCAATTCCAGGAATATAGGAGGTTTGTTTACCAGAATCACACCGTTTCTGGTCCCTAAGAATGAACCTAATAATTTAAAGCCTTTGGATCTGGACTCCAATTTTACCAAAGGCTCTGTGCCTAGTGTGACTTCTATGCAGCATCTTAGCCAAGGGGAATTAGAGGGGCTTAATGTATCCAAACCCAAAATACAATCAGTGCCAGAGGGCATTTCTTGGTCTCCGAGGAGAGACTCAATGACTAAAGAGGGAGACAGGATAGCTACTGAAAAAGAGTCTGTGGTCACAGCAGGCTGGAAATAAACCTCACCCCACCACACCTCTTTGCACAGTCACCTGTCATAACGTATTTCTATATCCATGGATATACAGAGATGATTTTCAAGCCTCAGTTCTTTTGATAATAATGGAGAAGTGGATTGAGAGCATAGCAAATAAATTAAATTACTTATGTAGGAGGCAGTGAAATATGACTAAATGCATTGGGATCTTGTTGTTCCTGACGATGCATCTGAATCATTCACCTCTTCTGAGCCATTCAGTTTCCTGGTGGACACACTCCGAGGAGAGAGGTTCAGTTCAAAACTACCTACAAGGAAGTATATGCTTGAGTAAATCTAATTTAGAAAACATTAACAATTATTATGGATGCCTTGTTTATATTTAGGTTGTTATCATTCACTGTACTTAAGATGTCTCTGGAAAGGGACTGGATTTGTTTTGTGGGGCTTCTGGTACTGTAAATAATGTAATCAAAGTTGATAGCCTTTGTTTTTGTACCACATGTGTACAACAGCAATGAAAGGAAAATCTCTAGTGGGAAAACAGTAAAAGAAAGTTTCCCAACCTCAAACCAGGTCTCTAAAAATAAAAAATAAACCAAACCCAAACAAACAAAAAAAATTAAACAAAAAGTGCAGGTGAAAAAGATGTATGAATTTTAAGAATTTATCACTAGATATCACACATTAGAATTTAAATGTAGCACAAAGTTTTTTTAAAAAATTCTGTTCAGTAGTTGCCCCTAATTTCATCCCTTTCTGTGATACCTGAAGGGTTTGTCCCACTGTGTTTGGTTTGCAGAAGCAGTAAAGTCTCGAAGTTAATGAGGAGCTGCTCTCCTTCCTGCATAACTGCACTGAGCAGGACAGCAAACACCTGATCCCAGTGTAAGCTCCAGATTCCCACGTGAAGAATAAGGTTTCCCTGTTCCTTTCCACAGTGACACCTGTGTTTTCAGAGCTCTCCAGAGCCAGGTGGTGACCTGATGTGAATCGAGGCCACTCTGCTCACTTCCCACCAGAAACACGTGGGTTTAGTGCTGTGCAGGGATTGTCTTGATTGTGTCCTCATCTCTAATATTGCAATGAAATGTGGAATGTAGGCTGAACACTTAGGAACATGCAGGTTTTAGGGCCCAGACTACTCAATTTCTTTCATTTCAGATGTTTCCTGTATGAGACTATTCCATTTCTCATGCCTCCTCCTTCACAGTTTTGGCATAGAATTCTGACCTGGTACAGGTTCCCGGGAGGACTTTCAGTCCCACAGGCTCCATACTTCCATGGGTGCTAACAATTTGTCTCTTATCTAGTAATTGAAATAACATAGATGTGAGGATAGAATGAAAAAAAGAAAAAAAAAAAAGAAAAGAAAAAGATAGAAAATGGGCTGTTCTTTGTATTAATTAGCTAAAGAGAAATAGGGAGATGGATGAAACACCATAAACAGACTTGCATACAATTTTCAGAATGTGTTTCTTCATCCTTAAAATGTACTTTGGACAGAATATTCCTGTGCTGAGTGTGACTGTTCTAGATTAGGGACATCCACCTGTGTCTGTAGCCACGTCTGCTCTTTTCTGAAACCATTTTCATCTTCTGGGGTCATTCTCTGAGATCATATCCATCTTTCACCCTGCCTGTGCTTTAAAAGACTGGGTTCTACAAATTTCTTTTATACTTCTCCCCCAACCACCCCCTCCTTGTTTTTCCTTTTTTTGTGGTTTCAGACAATCTGACATCTTCAAATTTCATCCATCTTGTCATAATAATGTGTTTTCAGTCAGATGGGCACTTAAGGGTTTTTTTCCTCCTCTACTGTTCCTACTCTGGTAAATAACCAACTTGACCCTGCTGACAGAGTTTTTTTCACATGTGCACATTGGGGTATTCAAAACAGCAAATAATTCTTGAATTTTGCACAGATATTTTCTGCAGTCACTTACTGCAAAGACCTGGGAAGCAGATGAAGGTACTGTGAACCTGTGACAGAGAGGTAAAAAATAATTTAGTAATCTGCTTCTGCAAAACTGCTTTCAGGTAGGTTTTTCCGGAAAGAATTTTCTCAGCTGATAAGGTTACTTTTTGGTTGCCAAAGCATTGTAGCAAGGTTCAGGTACCATAAAGCTTCTAAACATTTTTCTGGTTTCTAAAAGCCATCATAATTATTTATAACATGACAAATAATTATTTTTTTTAATATTTAAATGGATGCTATTTTAGGCAGTATCTGAACAACAAAGTAATTTAAATTCTCTGATGTAATTTCTCACCCATTGGTGTGCTTGCTCTAAATCCAAAGCAGTTTATGGATCTCAGATAATTTTTCTGTAATGCTTTCAATTCATTGTTCAGTTTTTGAACCTATAACATTTTCTGCTAGCAATGCACATTCATACTCCTTTCTTTGCTGATATCCATCTAACTCTGAAGTGCAATTATATTGTATTTCCTGTTTGCAAGTATAAAGAGCCTGTATTGACCCTAGCGGGATAGAAACCTATTGCTGGTACAGTAACCAATAAATCTTGGAGTTGGAATATGTCTGCTTTAATCTTCACTGTAATCAATTAAGCTTTGAGGTTAGAACTGCTAAGGTTTAATTCAGCGGGCTCTTTGCAGAAGTCTATGAGCTGTCTTTTCTGAGGGATTGGTTGTGATATTAGGATGCAGTAGCAGAAGAGTAAATCTATACACAAGGTCTAAATTTGGGCACAAGCTATAAAATGATGGTTGAACTACACAGATGGGTAATTTATTGTCTGCTTTTTGATCAAAAGTCAGTTTATAAGGCTTAAGAATAGGTTTGTACAGAATTTTTAGTTTGTACAAAAAAATTTCACATAACTTGTTTGTTTTGTTTTTGGGGGCTTCTTCAGCAATTATTTTCAATATGAATAATGACTCATCCATTAGTCAGACCGTTGATTTGAAGATTCACTTCCAAATGCCATGTGGTAACACAGTTCCTGCTACTACTTCCACTTGTGTTATTCTTTTTTTTTTCTCCAACTGAGTCTCAGAAATTCTACTGTATGATCCCTCCCTGTCTGGCACTCCTTCAGAAATGGCAGTCAGCCTGCAGATACTGTTTAGCTATCAAAATACTTAATCTCAGAGCCTCAGGAAAACATGAAGCAATTCCCCCAGAATGGTAAATGTGATATCTCCCTTGATTTAGCCATTCAGGAAAAGCACTCCTGAGCTGGTTTGCACCACAGAGTTACAAGAACCCCAGGGCCCCCAGAAGTTAGCCTTCCCAAGGGCTTTATGAAGCACTGCCGGAGGAGGCATTAGCCAAAGTGGCTCCCAACACCATGGCAAAGCTCAGCAGTGGCCAGACCCAAATCCTACAGGCTGACTGTGACCATAGGAGCCTCTGTCTGCAGGGAGCAGTTCCAGGTGTCACCCACCTGCCCCACACACTGAGCAGCTCCCCTTCAGTTCCTCCCTCCCTTTCCCAGCACTATCCCTGTGCTATTTTCCATCACACAGACCATGCTGTGCACTCACTGGGCTGACCTGTGTGCAGCAGTGTGGGTGGAAATCTTTCTTTCTGATGAGCTGGTCCCTCACAAGTTTCCTGTAGCCGTGACAGAACCAGAAGAATAAGAGTTCTTTTCTTGTCTCTCTGCTCCATTTGCTTTCCCCCTCCCACCTTTGCTCCAGCCTAAATGGAGTAGAGGATGCCACTGCTGTGGGAAATAAATTTCTCTTTCCCTGTGAAATATGGAAAGAGTAAAATGCTCCAGGTGTTCATTTTTCCAGCCCCCACACAATTCAGTCATTGTAAAGCCTGAGCAATAGACAGGATCTCCTGTATCTTACAACAAGGTGGGGTTCCTTTTTTTTTTTTTTTTTTTTTTTTTTTTTTTTTAAATCTGAGTGGCTTTTCAGCTAAAAGCAAAGATCCATTTAAACTGAAGAGCTCTTGTGGCAGTATATTAGTTTTATCAAAAGTTCCATAGTGAGGAATAGTGAAAAAGCCAGCAGAGCCCATCCTTCCCCCAGGCAGCCAGGGCCACGGGGTCAGGGCTCTTACCTGACACGGGAAGTGCAGCCCAGTGTCCTGCTTTCCCTGATTTAGAGGAAAGTCTGGAACTGAAGCCTTCCAGGATGCTGGATGCACAACCCTAGTGTCAGACACCTCAGAACATTCCTTGGTTCAGGATTCTTTCAAAGTCGTTACATGGTCCGAGTTTTAGCTTCAACGCTTTTTTGAAAGAATTAAAAATAGTTTATTTTGCTATATGCTCTAGCATTGTGTCTCATCAGGAAGAGATTCAAGGGAAAAATACTCTAAACCCTGGGTTTTTTCCCTTCTGTGCCTTTTTTTCCCCCCAAAAAATCACAGAAGACCCAATTTGAACCTTTAGATAGAATCTGGATTATTCTTCTTATTTTAAGAGGCAATGAATCAGGCCAATGGTTAACACCGCACATTAGCCATCATCTTTGATACGCAAGGGTGTGTGTCTCTATATCCTATTTTCCATCAGCCACCAGTAGTTGGCTGATCTTATTTCAATGCATGATTACAAAAACACAAAAGTAGCACATTTCTTAGCTGGATAGACGTGTTGCTATTTACGGCTTTTAGTCATGTATATTTATGAGCTTCTAAAATGGTGTGTCCAATTTCAGAACTTCTTTAATGTCCAAGTCCCACGAATTATAAAGTATATGTTTTAACATACATGATTATTAACGGTACAGAATAAAAATTACAAGTAATATTATGACTAATTTCCTGTGGGAATTGATGAATTGCCTTTATTTTGTGGAAAACTCTGACTTCATGGTTTCATAATTCCCAGGCAGAATATTTATGCCCTTGACAAATAAGGCAAAACATATTTGACACTTTTAAAACCCATTTATTTGCCATTTTGAGAACTTGGTCTTCATTAACAGAAAAATGTCTCTTTTTTTTCAGCAAACAAAGTAACTGACCTGGCACTTAAAAACGATAAAAATCTCCTTGCTATCATTTCCACATCTGGGAGGTTTTTTATATTTTCAGACTGATTCATATGCCTCGCTTTCATGCATCTTCACTCAAATACATCTTGACCTCAAGCCTTCAACAGTGTTATTTAACTAGGAGAAATAGACAAATATTTTCCAGCGCCCCACTGTTCTCTTTGTCTAAGTTTTACTGGACTTATTTATCACGCACTTGAAAATATTTGTGACATATAAGCATTTTAAATGCTGCATATTAATTAAGGAATTTCAGTGTGTGCTGGCTATTTCGTTATTCTAAAAGAGCAAAACTATGTCCTTTCTAGTTATCTAAATACCACTCAGGTGCTATTTCTCTCTGGGTGGAGTTTCTAGTGTTCTTATAAGGGATATACTCCCACTGCAGCCATAGTAAATTCAGTTCACAATTTATTCAGCCATGAGAGACAAACCCCTTGGGAATCATGTGTTGTTAGCTCCAGGACTACTTGTTTGAAAATTTCGCTGGTTATTAAAGGATGAAAGTGACGGAAAAGACATGGGATGGACTGAGAGAGGACCCACAGCACAGGAGAGAAGGGCACAGGAACCGTAGGAAGGGGCAGGAGGGAGAGTCACCGTGGGGAAAAAGGGGTCTGGCAGGACACGATGGGGAGCTGTGCTTAGGGAATCCAACTGGGAATGAGAGGATGGAAAATGGATGGAAACTTTCAATGTCTGAAGAAAATAGAATATAATCAGGGGGAGAATTGTTACAGAGAGCATTAAAGTGGTAAGAGCCTCGGATGAGTGGCAGGTGAAGAAGCTTTGCTTCTTGTCTTCTAAAGATGTAGCTGGAGGGTTTAAAAAAACAGCTTAAAAAGTCACTGCTGCTCATTTTGCAGACATGGGGTTAAAAGGATTTTAAGCAAGACATTCTTGAGTACTTGTGGTAATTGCCACGGTCCAGTGGAGCCTCCAGCCCCACCTCTAGATTACCAGCCAAAATAGCTGAAGAACATTAATAATCTTAATATTCTTAAGCTTTTTGGGTAAGACGAGAGTTCTGGTGAATACAGATTTTGATAAACTACTAAGATCAATTCTTGTTCCAATTTCAAAAGGAAATATCTACTTATTTTTCAGCTTAAATGGAGCTGTTAAGGCGTTTTTACACATTACAGTATATACACATAAGTTTCAGGCAATTTCACTTAAAAGACTTCCTGATCGGAGCAATCTGCAAAGAACTTCCTTGTCGAAACTTTGACTGGTTGTGGCATGGAAAGGAAAATGGGCAAACACAGATTAGCTCTCATTAAACTGGGCAACAAAGAGGGGTTGAGTTTGTTCACTACTCACTGTTGCACTGACACATAAACTGTGGTCTTCTAATTAATAGCAGTGTAATGGTTAGGGATCTACAAAGAAATAAAGCTGCTTATGGGATGGCTACTATTATAAAAGGAAAAAAAACCAACAAAGCCTGGAGTGAGTGGTAAAGTTATTTAATTGTCTCTAAATTAGATGTGGGGAAAATAACATTTAAAGCAGGCATTTTTTTGAGTATTGTGGATTGCCTGTCTGAGAAAGGTTTTAACAGCCTAGGCTTAAAAGTGAATAAATGATTGTGAAAACAGTGGCACCTGTAAACGTGAACACTTAGGATACCTTTACCGAAAAGCAATAGTTTAAAGACATCTACAGCTGGCTAGAAACTTGAGTTGCAGCAAGCAATAGCTCTTACTGAACCACTATACAGTAAAACATATGTTGAATAAATTATAGAAAAACAAACATAAACGTGATAGTAGAAGTCATAGTTTTTCAAGGTGAAAAATTTAGCTACACAATCAAATTAAGTGTTTTTATTTAGATATGTAACAGATCACTTCTTGTTCAGTCTTGTTCTACTATGAACTAGGCTGTTCACATACACAGAATCAAGAAAAAAACGTAAAAATATGAATTCAAATCAGCCATATTTCTTTGGCTCTGGTAGCACTTGCTGAGTACAAGCCCTGTCATATCACCTGGTTGAACAGTGTAACTCTCTTGTCCTCCTTAGTGATGCTTCTCTGGGTAGATAGTAAATCTCTAATTTTTTATTTCTCTTTCCTTCTGTAAGTACAATCACTTTTTCAATGTCAGCTGGAAGAAAATAACTGGTTCTTAAGGCATTCGTGATTGAATCTGACACAGGGGTAAAAAAGCGCGAGTAAAAGCCTTTAATTAGGCATATCCTTGATTTTGTGTGACTGATTCTCTGCAAGTTTAAAATATAATTGAGTTGATTTTCAATCTTGTTTTGGGAATGGTTGTGATGTGGAAAAATCTCTTTCCTAAATCTAGTGCACAAGTCAAAATGTACAGAATCTTTCTCCACGGTTCCCTGTCGCAGATGCATGTTAAATACCATAAGTATCTGGGAAATTTCTGAGCTTGGCAAGTGTAAATGACCTTATCACTGTAAAAGTCCCTGGAAGGAGGTTGTAGCCAGGTGTGGGGCAGTCTCTTCTCCTCAGTAACAAGTGACAGGACCAGAGGAAACAGCCTCAAGTTGCACCAGGGAGGGTTTATATTGGATATTAAGGAAAATTTATTTCCTGAAGGTGTGGTCAGGTATTGCAACAGGCTGCCCAGGGTAGTGCTGGGATCACCACTCCTGGAAGTGTTCAAAAGCTGTGTGGATGTGGCATTTGAAGATAGGCTTAGTAGTGAACATGGTGGTGCTGAGTTAATGGCTGGACTCGATGACATTGGAGATCTTATTCCACCTTAATGATTCTGTGAGAGTGAAATGGGCTTTTGGGATGGCTGCAGGCAGAGGGTGAACCTACAGCCTGCCCAGAGATGGCTTTAGCTGCTCTGTCTGAATGCAAGGATGAGAGTCTGACAGTGTGATTTTGGTCACAGTCAGGTTTGAGCAGGAGCAAGATTTTTAATCCAGCCACTGCATTTAAATTTTGATGGAAAGGATATTTCTAAATGTTGTATCAGCTGTGGAATTAAGGCTGCCATAACAGAATAGAAGTAGCTTTATGATATTGAAATTACTGGAGAGTGAAAGGCTTCTGTTGTCAACAGTGCCTATAAAAAATAACAAACCAGCATGTAATGGCATCATTTACTTTGGCCAGGGGAAAGCAGAAACATTTTATTAAAAAATATTTGAAACAAGCTGCTGGTTCACACCCTGCAGCAGACAGATGTCCTGGCAGAAGACACAAAACCAGCTGTGGTAGATGCTGAAATATTCTGGGAGGCAGCAGAGGTGATTACCTTCCCTGAAGTGCAAGGAAAGGTCAGAGCTGCGTTCCGTAAGAGGAGAGACTCAGTGTGGGTGCTGGGGGAGGAGTCGTGCGCTGGGTTACTTCAGCTCTCGCTTCATCCCACATGTAACAGACAGATATTCGGGATGAGGGATAGGTTGAGTGGCCTGAAAAATCAAACTCCTCTACTGGAAGAGTATGATACCATTACCAGAGGAATAAAACAGTTCCTGTTCTGGTTCTTCTGGCCAAGCTGAAATCTGGGATGCCTCACTCCTTTGCAAATCTTTTTGTTTGACCTTTTGCTTTTTTGCCTTCTGGGGTTTAAGTCTGAAAACTATATTGCAGGATTATTTTAGGTACCAACTCAGCAGAATTTTGGAAAACTAGTGGCAAAGCCACATTCTGAGAAAAACCTTGCACCCAGTCTGCAACCAGAGGGTGTTTTGGTTCTCACACCTATAGAGAAGCTTGGTGGTCCCATGGATGTAGCCGGCAATCTTTGGTATTATCACTCCAGAACTCTCCAGATCCTGCCCCAGAGAACATGAACTGTTGTTATGTTCACTGGAAGCTGTGTGAGGATCAGGTACAGCCACTCTTCAAGGGAGAGCAGAGAGCACTCTGGATCTCACAAGTGATATGTTACATTCAGTTTTTATTTCTTTTTTCCAAATACATGTTTGTCCTACCTCTGGCATTTACAACAAATCTCTTCAAAGGAGGAAACTCTTTTGTCTGATGTGGCATGCCTCAAAGAAAACACAAACTATTTCTACTTTTTTTCTTCTAGTTGGATGCAAGTTATAATTTGCAAAACAGTCACATGGCAAACTGCCATGTCAATCAACCTTTTTTAAAAGGAGATTTGATTTAAACACTGCTTGCTTAAATCATGTGTCTACACAGGCCTACACATCCATGCTTTCAATGAAATTAATAGTTGTCAAAAGAACAAAACACATATTATCTGTTCCTTACACAGACTTGAGCAATAATGAATACTATTACAAAGACTCCAGAAGATATGACAGACATGGAATCTTTTGTTTTGGGCTTTTTTTTAATCACATCAGGAGCACTGAATATGAATTAAAACTTGTTATTGTGTGTGGAGAGCATCAAAAGTCTTGCAGAATTAAAAGCACCTCTTTTAATTTATATTTGTTTCCATAATTTTTGGAGAACAGAAGGGCACAGGGGAGGATTTTCTTGTCATGGAATGAAGTTTTATATGAAAACAAAATATATTTGAAATTGTCAGTAAGATCTAACCATGAAAGATGATTTTAAATGGGTGGTTAAAGAATTTTTTTATTTTTCAATACAATTCCTCGAGTATCTATTGCAGAAAATAATTTTTCCCAGGCTATCAGGGGATAGTGTGCCACCACCTTTGCTGATCCTTTTGCCTGATCCACAAAGTCATGAACTCGGTTGGAGCTTTCCTTTGTGATGTTGCCACTGATGTTTCCAGTTCCTACCTGACTTCTGCCTGTACTTATTGCTGATGAATCCTGTCCTGGGTTATGGGACACTAAGTAGGCTGTGTTGCAGAGTAGATATTTTCTCTCAGCTCTGAATTCAGCATCAGTAGTGCCATCTTTCTCCTGTTCTAATTTTCTTAACTCCTCAGAGCTTTAATTCAGCTGCTACAGGTGTTTCCCTTTGTTCCTCTTATCAGATCAGTTTCAAATATGGATGCTGCTGACATATTTGATGCTATCACAAATTTCTTTATGGATTTCTTTTTAGTGGTTTATCTTTTTTTGCTGAAATCTCTGGAGAGTCTGAAGCCAGTACAAAGATAAATTATTTGGGGCACCCGGGCATTGAGTTGCTTTGGACAGATATAAAACTCAGTTCCATTTTTGGGGGAAAAAATTACATTTACAGCTAACTAGGATACATGTCCATAATTCTGAAACCAGACAAGAGCATAATTAAGCCACTTATATCTCATAATCTGTCTCTCATCACTGTGTGCCATGGTTTATTTTTAAAGTGGTAACTCTCTTTAACTGAGAGCACCTTTGCCTGAATGCCTAAAGCTCTGTACAAAAGTAGAACCACGACAGTATTTTTACCCAAAAGCTAATACTCTGCACTAAATTGAGGAAAAAAGTTCCGTCAGGCCCCTTTTCTTCTTTTCCTTGCAATGACTTTTGAACTAAATGTTGTGCAGCTTCTGAATGGTGTCTTGGGACTGACCTGATGACTCCACGCATTCCCAGCGGAGGTTCTTGAACCCCTTAGAGCTGCCTGATTTAATCCACTCCAGCAGGTGAAGTTCATATCTTCCCTGTAAAGATTGCCCTTGTAAACACGCTGACTGCACTGCCAGCTGGGGAGCGAATTCCTGCTGCATGGGATCAAGGTAAACTTCTGTAATTTTCTCACTGCAGAAGAGTGAGTTTTAGGAATATGACTCTTTTAAACCTCCCCAACAGGCTCCAGATTACTACAGTTTGTGCCATTTGAAATTCCTGGTAGATGTCATTGGGCTCAGAGGGGCTACCAGTGACATTTGTGATCACAAGATGCCGTGTTCTGGCTTTACATACATCTAAAGCTTGTTGGAGCCAATATGTTTTTCATGGACTTCAGAGAGTTATACATAAAACCAAAAAAAGCACAAACAAAATCTTAACACTCGTTCTGTAAACAGTGCCAGAGGAGTCTGTTCGTACAGAGTGATGTCCTTCTTCTACCTACAGCTGAATATTCTTACTGCTAATACATGCACTAATATTCTTACTGCTTATACATGCCTTAAAACTATGTTGGAATATGTGAATTTTGAATTATGAACGCATGAATATTATGCTAAAAATTAACTTTGGATAAGTTGTCTGTGAAAATGTGGCATGAATACAAGCTGATGACAAAATTAATTAGCAAGTTGTGAAAGATGCAAAAAAAATAGGTCAGGAAAGAAAGTAAAATTAAAAATATAAATATAGAGAAAAATTCCTGTTGTACCATTTCACAGAAAGTTACCTTAGCTGAACCACTGGATCCGTTAATCTTGAGTAGGTGAAAATTGTTGGTGCCAGATGAAAACTAAGCAGAGGTGCAGCTGGATTCTTGTCCTGCTTGGACATTCACAATGCAATCCCTGCATGCCTTGAGCATGTAGCATAAACATTTTTCTCCTCCTTTTCCTCCTCAAAGGCAGACATAGATGTCCTTTATTGCACTGCACTTCAAATTCAGTTCAGAATTTGGCTGAGGCTGCTTTTGGCTTAGCCTGTCAGAAGGGGGATTTCTTTGGTCAGGGCATTCAGTTTTGCTCTAACTTTTCTCTCTATCGTGATCACCAATGAAAAGAGGTCACGCAGTACCTGGATGTTTTCCAGGTGCTTTGGAAATCCTTTCTAATCCCTTCTTTAAGGCAGAAAGGAAATATTGAAAGGAAATAAAATGAAATGTCTCCTTTGGAAGAAAAACCACACCAGTTTAAGCTGACAAGCTTAATTAATACAATTGAAAAGATGTAAGCAAAAGGTCCAGAATGAAGCTAACAATGAAGATATATATAAAGTAAATAAAAAAAAAACAACTTGTCAGAGAATTTCACAGTGTTTCACGAATGATGAGGAGGGAGAGCTAAAAATCTTCAATATTTTCTTTTCAGGAGAAATGAAAATCCTTCCATATTGTGTCTATTGCAACTTCTTTTGGGGCAGTTTTCCTATCTATAGGGAAGCAGTAGATCTTTCTTTCAGAAGGTAGAATCTAAGTTCTCTAATTTTTTTTGCCATATTCTGTCCTTACAATATTCCTTATCATCTTACACGGTCATTTCTTCTGCATGTTATCCTCTAAGTCAATTTTAATAACACGCTTTTGATTTATCCTCACTCCGGTCCTTGTAGTGATCTGAGATTCCGTATTTACAAAGAGTCTCTAGAGCATAAATGCAGAGAGGAAGACCTATTTTCTGTAATTTTTCTATTATTACAGCATTGTTAGTACTGGACATGTTCCCCATACATTTCACTCTATACAAAATGTCTTCAGTGTTCCTTGTCCTATCAGTACAAAATGCAATATAATAAAGTAAACATAATCAGAAATAAATAGTAGGCCTGCAAATCTGGTTCAGCTGTAATTTGTTAAGTTGGAAAAATCTCTGTCTTACTACAGAGTTCTGCATTCTGGAATATTATAATAAATCAAAATCTGTCATGAAAAAACCTCACCCTACTTACTTCAGAAAGTTGCTTTGATGCTAATTCCTCTTTTACTTCTCATGAGAGGATTAGCTCAGGGTCTTTAAAGTGAAAAGGAATCCAGTCTGTCGACTTAGGCCTTTTCCAATGTGTAAATTAAAAGAATTTTTCAATGTGTAAATAAATGGGTGGACTTCTTTATAAATTTCTTTACAAATTTCCCGTGTGAGTTGTTGGTGTCTTTTCTGACATTTTGTTTTACAGCCAAAATTCAGTTGTTGGGTTTTTTTGTTGTTGTTGTTGGTTGATTTGGTTTGGTTGTTTTTGGTTGTTTTTTTTTTTTTTTTAGGAAGGCCATTATAAACTCTATACTTGGGTAATAAGGACCTGTGCATGTTCTTCTATTCTGTAATGAATTCTGGAGGATTAACTGGCATGAAACCATACATTTAAACAGCTGAGAAAAATGTAAAACACATGGCAGTGTTGATGGAAATTATGCATGTGAGCTTCTTTAGACTGATTGCTCCAAGGGCAGCTCTCCTTTCATCTCCATCTATTAAAAGTGACTTCACTCCATGGAGCGGAATTAGAACATTGTATTTTCTTTCTAAGTTTCTTCATGTATCACAATATTTTTGTCTCTCCATCAATTACTGATAAATAAGATGAAGATACAACAAAAACATGAGGGAAAAGAAATAAAAAATAAAAACTTAGGAAGACAATCTTGTAGTCAGAACAGCCACGTGAATGGATATAAACCAAATTAAGGAAAGGCAGAAGATGACAAGGAACAGAAAACATTTGAAAATGAAGAATTGGGTTGAGAAATTATTCAGCTAAGATTATGAGGAAGGAAAGTAGAGCAGAAAGAACTGAGGAAATTATTGGCAAGTATTGCTCTGGAGCTGGTAAAAGTCCCTGGGTTTGGGAACATTTCAAGTCACTGTACACTGTGCTCCCAAGTAGGAAGTTCTGGTGGTTAGAGAAGGAATTCACAGACCTGTATTTCACTTCTGCCTTTCTCACTGGCTCCCAGTATGACCATAGGCAGAATTGGTTTTTTTGGATCAGCAGACCTGTCTCTCAATTTTTCTCTATGTGTGTTACCCAAATGGGATTTTCTTTAATACTTGTAAAGATTCTTGGTGTAAAATGTCATTATGTATTTAGGACTCGGCCTGGAAAATGACAGCAAATCTGCTTGGTTGTGTGTTGATTTTCATATCCATTAACTCTTTTGTTTCATTCACGTGCTTTCTGATTTTTTCAACATTTTTCAATACCCAGGTAAGTCATGGAATCATGGAATTGTTTAGCTGGGGAAGATCTCTGAGCTCATCTAGTCCAACCATTAACCTCTGTACTATCATATGTGCCATGTACTACAGTATCACCTGCCATGAAAAATGATTGCTCTAACCTTCAGAACAATATTTTTTCTTTTGTTTTTCCTTCCCTCCCTTTCCTCTGACATTCATTCCTACTTCTTTTAAAATTGAAGCCATACATTGTGCAACTGTTCCATCTTTTTAAAATATCTGTTTTCAGGCTGGTAAAAGTTTTATTTGTCCATCATTCATCTCTGGATATTCATCATTCCTTAAAAATTATTTCCATTCTTAAAGCTGGGTGCAGACATGATGTTAACATCTCCTGTGTATCCTGTGATTTGGAAAAATTTACACTCATTAAATATTTCTAGAGTGTATGTTTGAAAAAAAGTTAAAGCACTATAGCAAATTAAATAAATAAAATTTCTAAAAATCTCGAAAACATAATTTTCCATTAACTTTTATTCTTTTATTCTGTTATTCTACTTCAAGATCTTTTTTCTTTAGAATGTTATACCTTCTAAGCTGTATGGAAGAACATTGCCTGCTACTGAAAATATCCACAAGGCAAGCATTTGTTTCAGCCGATATCTGGAATTGTCTCATGTTTCCATCAAGCTGTGAGTGGACTACAAATCACTGGTGTGCAGAGAGCCACCCAAAAGGGGCTCGGGAAGGACACACTCGCCTTCCACTGAACGTTTTCTTCTGATTTATTCACAGATAGAGCAGAAATATTTTAAACATGCCTAAGTCCTAGACAGACCTAGTCAGTTCTGTAATCTGTCAGTGTCCTCAGTACAGAGATGAAGATCATCATGTGCACAACTCCTGTATTTACATGCAAGAAGCCACCTAGAAGATGACAGATATTACTTCATTGCACTAGGACATTTGCCTCATGTGACAAGTTGAGTTCTCTTTTTCTTCCAATTCTCATTTTTTGTCCATTCTAAACTTCAATAGACCTAACTGTCAGTGGTTTCCCAGAACAGATTTTTNTTTTTTTTTTTTTTTTTTTTGATGCACTGGTATAACTGGATGCTGTGAACTTGCATTTGTACTCTGTTGTTGCTTATAATAACAGCATTGGCCAGGATTGGGCAGGCACAGTAAAACATGAGAGGGATGCATGGAGGGGGGGTTCATATTCCCTGGATACCCTGGGATAAACCACTGAATATCTCCGAGTGTGGTAAATTTGGGTTTATTTTTCTGCCAAACCTCAAATCACTGACTAAATGACTGTGAGAAAGATGTTTGTACAGCTATATGTCTGCTCCTGGAAATGTATCTCTCTCTTTAAAACAGGATGAACTCATGTCCTATTCTAATTTTCTCAGCTTAATAGTTTTATTTTTAATGCAAATCCTTTTGCTTGTTTGTTTCTTTTTATTTTCCCCTACTAATAGCTTTTTCTCAAAACTAAGGAAAAATGTAAAATCATTTCTTTGTCACTTTTTTTTTTGTAACCCTTTTAGTACATAATAGCAATTTATTGAAGAAAACTAATTTAATTTTCTTATTTTCTCCTTATATGGTTTGTAATTTGCCTAGGTATATTGTCAAGTCAGTTCAGTATTCAGCAGCTAACGTAAATGAATGTGACAAGTGTGATTTATGACAATTTGAGCAAAGCTTCAATGTCATTGTATGCAATATTTCACATTTTATTTTAGCACAGCAGGGTTGAAATATTCTCCAGAGTGCCTTGCAGTTGTGTTTATTGTTTGCTTGTTTGTAGAAAGACTTGAACAATACCAAGATATCAACAAGGAAAAAAAAATGAACTTGCCTTAGTTCAGAAGTCTGTGTATCTTGAACTGATCCTGTGTGTTTGAGACGCTTTATTTTATTTTTAATACCACACTCAAGGAAAGGATGACACATATTTTTAGATGCTCTTGGAGCTTCCAGATTCACAGGAGGGTATATTTTCCCCCTCGCTGCTCCTCCATATACACTGTGGTTAATGCAGATGTGAGTTATGCATCAGCATCAAGGGGAGAGTTTTACGGCAGCTGCTGAGGCGCAGCGAGTCTGAGTGGGTGGTGAGGAGAGAATAAACAGCGCCTTTCCAGGGGGAGTTCAGAAAGGCTGATGAGGAATCTGTCTAGAGAAACACCTCATCTGCACTGCTGTATTCAGAATCACAGAATAGGCACCGAGTCTAATAACACACATCATCAGAAGGCTGCGGAAGGGCCATTGCTGCCCTTATCTGCTCTAAGGCAGATATGCATTTATTTTTGTTGGTAGGCAGAAGAATTCCGCAGAGTTCAAAATGCAAAGCAAGTATGCATTGTAGAAAAGTGAGTAAAATAACTGCAGCAGACACTGAAGTTGAGGAGAAACAAGAGAAACTACTTTGGTCAGAGAGGCGAGCAAATGGGAGTTGAAAATGTACTGCAGAAATATTTGGAAGCGTGTGTTTTTACTAACTGTCAGGAAGAATTATTTGAATTATTACTTACTTTTTTCCACTTGTATTTTTTCCACGCTCTTTTGAACTTTCTGAAAACATGAAATGGTAGTGCAAACTTTTCAGGAGTGACTGCAATAACTTCATTCTTCAATAACCTCAATCACCCCTTTTTTCATCTAAAACTATTACCCCTTGTCCTATTGCAAGTCCTTCTCAGCAGGGCCGTTCCCAACTTGTTCATCCCCCAGCCTGTGTTGACCCAGGGCTTGTCACAGCCAAAGACTGGACTTCTTTAACCACCTGGCACCTGAAGGCTGAGATCACCAGTGGACACAACATTTTCTGCTCCTCACCTTCTTCCAATGTCACAAAATCCGGCACAGTGGCCAGGAATCAGGATTGCTAGGGAAGGAGAAGCTTGAATCTGGAAGGATTTTACCATACTTTAGGCTATAGCTGTGGGAGGCCCTGGAGGCATCTAAAGAGATATAGAGGTGTCCCTGTACCCAGCTCTCCCCTGGAGGGAGCTCTGGGAAAACCTGCAAGAAAAAATAAAGTCGCAATTCAATGCATAGATTTTAATCGGAGTAGTTAGCAGTACAGTCAGACCCTTCCTGAAACAGACAACTGGCATATGCATTTTACCATTATTTGCAGGGTTTTAACATCCAGTCCTGAGGTGATATTTTGCCTCGCTAGCTCCCCCAGAGCTGCCCTTCTCAGGGGAACCTGCGAGCTGACCCGGAGCGTCCCTGGCAGGACGATCAGCGCAGGGACAGGCAGTGTGGGGTTCGCAGGGACAGTCCTGCCCGGAGGGGAAGGGCCCTCTCTGATGGTAAAAGGGGCGCGCCGGAGGTAAAGGAGTGGGAAGGGTCCTCGTGTGGGTTCCAGCGAGATGGTTCATTGTGGAGGGGCCAGGGACGAAGACACTGGGAAAGCTGAAGGAAGGGTTTATAAGGGGAACAGGGCAACCCATCAGGGAAGGGCAAATGGGCAGAGGGAAACTTGAGGGACAACCGGGGAACAAATCGGGACTGGGGAAGGAGGGACTGGGTAGGGAGGAACCAATGGGGTGTGGAAGTGAACAGAACTTTGGAGAACATAATGAATATTTAACAGGGGACATACATATTGAGCGGAGAACATCCATAATAAACAGGGAATCCAAACACGAGGGAGAATCACACACAGGTGTCCTCAGCAGATGGCTGGCAGCTCTCCTCCCTCGACCTTCGCCACCAGTTCAGGGCAGTGGTCCGATGACCACGGGTGTGCTGCAGCCCTCCAGAGGGCAGAGCCACTGCCACAATTTTGATCGGAAAACAGGAAATAAAATGATTGTTCTTTTTACCATTAAACAGCATTTTACACATCTCAATCCATTTCAAGAAAAGAGGGCAAAAATCAACATCTTCATTTTCAAATGGGAAAGCCAAGGCACAAAAAAGCGAAATAGCTTGTCCTAGTTTGTACAGAAATCTGAGTGTTCCCTAGTGATCATTAAGAAGGATCCAGCTTATTCTTGGCTAATGAGGGCAAAATATAAGTTGTTCTGGATGTGGCTGAGAAAAGATCAGACACGCTTTGTAAAAAGGAAAAGCTCACTAGATATCATACCATGTTCCTGAGTAAGTGGTGTGACAGTACAAAGCCAAGTAAAAAAATCCTTGATTTGAGGATATTAGTTAAATTAGGAATGTGCATTGTTTTCAATAATTAATGATTGGGATATATTTTTAAAAAATGCAGCCAGTTTATAAGTGTCCTAATCTAACCTTTCATACTTAAGGTTATGCACCAGTCTAGACAGATTTATCGCAAGTTTGTTTAATTAATGTGGAGCTTTTTTTTTTTAAGTATTTCAGTGTTCTCCATATCTTAACTTGGTGGAATTAGTGAAGGATTCTATTAAGCCATGACTTTGCTAATGTAGTTTGATGGTTCAACATCTCAGTGTGCCTAGTTTTCACTATTTGTTCTGCTTCAAAATTTGACATGATCAGTCAGATCTTAGAATTCTAATTATGCAATGAAGAAAAAGACTTCAGTATTCCAAGTCCCCACAGAAAAAGCCAGTGGGTATGTAATTAAGAACGAGAAAAAAGGTCGACCTACTTTTTCCATTTAGTCTAAACTTCTGATTGATCTATCTTTATTTCTTTCTATTGATCTATTTATCTGCTTATCTACTCTGTCACTAATAATCTTGATCTTATTTTGTGTTGATTGATCATTTAAACTAATTTCCAGGCTGAATGATGGTAATTTAATAATGTGAGCCGATTAGAAGTTAAATAGAATCAATAAACCATCCTGTGACATCAGCGGGAGAAACATTGAAGTACCACTGTCTCATTAGACCTTTCAGCATTTTATATGATTATTTTTAGGGCTGAAGTAAAATGAAGATGCTACTGAAACTAGGAAAATAATGTATAACATTATGTTACTTTTTAGCTGTCCACTTCCTCCAGCTTCAGAAAACAAAATCCAGAAACAGCTGCTATTTGTTCAACCTCAGCAGGCACTCTCCATCTAGTCAACATCCAGTATGGGCAAAGACGTGTTTGCCTTCTCACTCCTGCTTTCATCATATCTCTAATGTTTGTTTTCCAGCTGTTTTGCCTTTCACATCTATTTTAAGTAGTAAAAAAAAGAGCCTGATATCTTCTGAGCCAACCATGCCATAACTCAGATCAGTGTAATCCATGGAGAAACCACCATTTGCTGAGTGATTGAAATATTTTTCCCAGGAAAAAGTTGTGAAAAATCTGTGTTTCTGATGCTGGAAATATCAGAGGAAGAGTTGTTTGGAAGGGAGTAAGAAGGCTGATGGATGATTATTGAACATAAATATTTGTAGCATCATGATTTCATCTCACAGGTACATACGAATATTGGATCCACAAAAATCCAAGGGGAGTTGATCCCATGCCTTCATCTTGCGCAATTGCCTTAATAAGATTTTGGCTTTCAAAGGGCTTGATAGTTACTCCATCTTTTGTTCAACATCTTTTGCCAATCTCTGGTTCTTCCAGTGAAACTAAAAGCAAATTAAATACTGAGAAAGCAATTTTGTATCCTGAAAGAAGCAAGATTGTGAGGCATGTTTGCAGATATTTTTAAGAATATTCTCGTAAGCCTGGCTGGTATCATGGGGAAAGGGATGCTGCCGGGTGCTTGCAAAGAGATCCATCCCTCTTCCTTACTGAACACCTTTGTGGAAAAGCTATTTTCTTATCAATTCCATGTGTATCTAAATGAGCAAATAGATACACAACAATATATGTGAAAACCTAGCAGAATCTGAGTTCTCTTAAGTTATCTCTTACAATTTTACACTCTTTTAGTCTTAGATTAGAAGTTTCTTCGGTCTAACCATTGCTTGTGTTGGACGAATTCTAACTACGGTTTCCCACAGGCTTGAGTACAATTCCTTCTTCTGGATGGTGACAGACAGTTCCTGCTAGAGCTGGCCCAAATATAAGTGTCAATACTGGGCATTAGCAGTGTTCTAAGCTTCTTGTTTGCTTTCCTGTAAACTCTGTCAGATGCTGCTCTTTTGTTTTGGATTTTATATTGATTCATTTAATTTCCTTCCTGGTAAATCAGTCCTAGGAACACAACACACATTGTTATGGTTTTAGACAACGAGCTTGCGTGAGGGTGCTAGATACTGTCCATGTGACATCGAGCAGACAAAATAATCCTTCCCCTAAAATCTTTGTAATTCTTTGTAATCCTCTTCCTAAATTCTACTTTTCCAGCTGGATGGACAGGGTAGTGGTGCTGGCCGGCCCCTTATCAGGTTCTGATTTAGGGCTGTTGGCTCTGTTCTGCACATGTCCTTTCTCTGTGCCAGAGCAGATTAGCTCTACTGGCTTCTATGTAAATCCAGATGTTTGCCACATGAGTAATTCTTAGTCTGTCTGAAGGCCCATGACACAGAAGGGGATGGATTCAGCATGTCAAAATCCAGCCTGCTGGAATCATGCTTGCAATTACTTCATTTTAGGGGAGCAGGTAATGTGCAGCAGCCAGGCCCACGGACATTTTCTCAGCAGTGCTCACATCAGTGTCTGCACGACACAGCTGCCTCCTGACTGCAGTTCTCTTATGTTGCATCTCTTTTGAGTTACAGCTGTCTGAATTGTGAATGGGATGAACAGAATAAGTGAGAGGCACAGCAGTAGCCCAGAAGTCTGAGCCAAAGTAATACATGCCTTTCCTCTGCTTCAAAAAACCCCAAACCACGAATCCTTTCAACTGCAAGCAGTTGGGGCAACATTTTAACAGCCAGCTGTGGTCAAAAAGGCAAAGACAGCACTGGACTGCATGGAGGGATGAGAGAGAATAGAGGAATATTATATGGTACAGAACCAGATGATATGTCCTCACTTTAGGTTATTGCACAAAGTATTTTTTAAATCTGTTGTAAAAACAAACCCATAAGTTGTATCAAGAGACAATAAACACTTCATTGATGTTGGTAGTGGAAGTGGGGGAAGAATGTCCATAAAAGTAGTACAGGATGGCAAGGAGGGCTTGATCTGGTAATAAAAAGTTATGTGAGAGCGTCATTAACAACACAGCCTGTCCTCCTTCTCTAGTCCAATGACAGAGCTTTTTTAAACAAAATAGGTAAATTTTAATCTTTCTCTCCCACCCCATCTGTGCAGATTAGCAGCTGCAGAACATCTGGTAAAAAAGCCTAATTTCTTCATGAGTTGTCATTCATGTGCCAGAACCTCACGTACTGTTGATGCACTATGACCAAACTGGAATCTCCAGTCCCTCAGGTTTGGTCTAAAGGAAATTAGGCAGTGCCCAGCAGCGTTTGACACTCTTTTCCAAAGCTCCTGGATTGATAGTTGTACGATGTCTATCCATTGTGAAAATTGGTTTTCATGCTGTGCTAAGGTATTACCACACAGACTTTGGAGGAAAAGAAAGTATTAAAAAGCAACAATAACAACAACAATCCAGACTGAGTAACAAACTCATTGATGAGAAATGGTGGCATCAAAGAGATTTGGTATTGGAGAGACAAATTTCCATGACCAAAACTTCCAAATTAGCTACATCTCTAATTTCTTTTAGGAAAACTTTTGCCTTCTTCAGCTCTCTTGAACCACAAGATGGTTCGTATCTACTCTTTGAGGGAAGATCCCCAGTAAGATGCAGTTTTCTGAGACTCTTCCATAGTCAGCTGAGTTTACATTGGCACACACAAAAATTGTTTCACAATTCATGTAATATTGTCTAATAATCATCCATCCTGCAAAGCATCCCAGATTCAAAGAAATAAAAGAGGTTAGACAGGAGGAAAGAGGGATAGAAATTAAGTCTGAGGAGGGAATCCAAACTCTAAAAATGGAAAAGTTGGAAAAATGCAGACAAAGAGTAACAGTAAGTAGATGATAGTTGCCCTTGTATTGGAATGAGGAAAGGGAAAGAGGAACCTTTACCTCTGTTGCAAAGATACACCACTTTTTCCTGTGTTGTTTTGTTTGGGGTTTTTTGGGAGGGGGTTGTTTGGTTTTTTGGTTTTATTCACAACCTATTCCACAAATTGAAAGTCAATGCAGCTCAAAATGAAACCTCCATTTGCAGATCTATAATCCATATATTTGCAGTCTTTTTGCCAAGCTCTAAAAGCTAGATCAATGGAATAGATTTCCTTTAAGAGCAAATGAGGGTTGTCCATTTTCCTTCTTCCCAAATCAGTTCTTATTTAAATGTTATTTTTGTGTAGGCTTCTCTTTGCATTATTTCTAAACCTTGTTGGGAGCAGATTTGCAAAAAGTGAAATAAAGTGTCTGGAGATTCATTTAATGGAGTCCATTCATGAATGATAAAAGGCATCGCATGCAAGTCTCCTAATCAGTGGAGTTTACTAATAATATTCAAGAGTTCTTCCAAACACTCTTTTAACAAAATTTTTTTCTGTCCAGAATTTATGTTTATATTAAAATAATGCTTTGATTTAATTTCATGCTGTTACTGTTCCATAATTCTCTTTTTGTCCTTCATTTTGAATTTTTTAGTTTTCTCTACCTTATGCTTAAAAGAAAACCGTACTTATTTAACTGGCAGCTCTTCAGAGCTTAGAGACTAAATTGCCTTGGAAACTAGAAGTTTATGTAAGGATAATGGATTTCAGTTATTTGACAACTCAGCAATCTAATGAAATAATGACGGATGTAGTTTCTGATTACATCTAAATTTATGATTGGTTAAAATTTCATTTTACAAGACTAGATTAATGATTAAATATCAAATTATCTGTAGATTTTAGTATTTTGATTTGTTCATCATTCCATAGATACAGATAATAAAATAAAAAATCATTGTGAGAACTTGGTTAAAAATTAAAAGAAAATTACATATTGAAATCCAATCCTGAATTTTGCATGGGACATGTTTAAACTGGGTTATAAAATATTGCATATTTAATGTCTCAGAGAAGAAGCTCCCAGTGATTACACCCAGGTTGTTCAAGCTCGGTATTCACAGATGATATTAAAGCATCTGGAGTCCCCCTGACAACTACAAGGGCAATATAACACCTCCACACAGCACAGGCATGATCGCTGGGATCGGATTTATGTGGAAATTCAGCTGTTGCTCTCCTCCTGGGAATCAGAGTTTTGTGGAGAATCTGCAGGGCTTCCCCAGCCCACCCATGCTGGGCTGCAGCACCGAGGGATAGCACTGAGGCATCAAAGAAATCCGTTTTCTCTCCTGCGAACTCCAAACACTCCTCTTGGCAAGCACTGCGAGGGGGAACACACTGGGCTGCTTTCATGCTGCGAGATGCGATTCCTTCATGGTAACGAGAGAAAGGAGCAAGAGGACTGAGAATTTAGCAAACTAAGCTGGCAACCTTGGGAGGGGGGATCAGGGAAACAGCAAAAATAGCTCTTTCTAATAGTTCTTTCGAAACAAACAGGCAGTCCCTGGATCAGTTTGGGGATTTGTGTGTTATCAGTGTACCATTTGATCGCAGTCCGTTTAACCAAGCCATGAGTTTCTTTGAAAGGAATACCTGCCATGGAAGGTACAGTTTGTGGCCAGGGCTGGTGGCAGCTTTGCATTTTAAAATTTTTCACCACACTTACACAATTTTAAAATTTATTGGCCCTGCCACGGCTCACTTCCTCCAAGATGGAAAATTACCAAAAATATTTGTGCAGCAATAATCCTTCTAGATTTATGCTTTTAACCTGCACTTCATCACTTGAGGATTATACAGAGATTAAAACAAATTTCAGGTGAAATTATCATGTAATGCAAAAACTGCAGTTTCTGATTTGGACATGCTTTCCTTGTTGCTGCCTATTCCTTGCAACTCTTTCCCCCACTACAAATTTAAGCTTATATGGTATTTTTTTTTTGTGTTTTCTATGTTGTAATAGGTTACTAATAATGTTGTAAGTTTTGATTAAAAGGTGAGGAGTTTGGGCAATAGAAAACGTCGTGAAAAGTGCCACGTTAATTCACACAGCATACACACTACTGCACTCCTTTCCAGTATCTATTCTGTCTGTTTTTTCTCATATATATTCACAGAAATCACTCCTTCTTAGGTTTAAAACCTGACCTCGGGATCTGCCAGCCTTTATATCTCACTAATGCTATTGGGCAGAGATTTTTATCTTTGTAATCATGAAGAACACTATCATAGTGATGCTGATTTCTAAACTATAAGAGGCCCTCACTTACTGAAATGGACACCAGAATATGTTTTTTATATTCTTTCATAAGTCAAAGACCTAGGGCTGTTTTGTTCAAACTTTGCCAAAAATGTTGCCTTTCAACAGAAATGAACATTTGTAATTTAAAAATAAAGGAGTTGATATTTGGAAAATCTTGAGCAGGGATTTATAAGTTTTGTTCACAAATGGCTGCCTAAGCATAAGGAATCAGGTTAGGAATGCTATATAACTAAATTCATCTTCAATGCGATGCCTAAATGAAATGCAGCATCTCAAACAAGGACTTTCTTTGCAAACCTCTTGCAGGCTGTGTGGGACCTTTGGGAGCATCTGGGAAGCCCTGGCTCAAAGCACATGGAAATAAAGGTAAATTATATTATTCAGGTTTGCTATACTGCCTATCATTTTCAATGAAGTTGAAGATGTGGCAATAGCACAGAGGAGATAAAGAAAAGTTCTTAACAAATTCCCTTGTCAATACACTTTTCTTGGTTAAAATTCAGAACGGTAAATGATGTGCAAGAACATAGTTCAGATACCCTGTCAGATAAACCCAACCTGGGCTGTCCGCATGCCAGCTGGAATGGAAATTAAACATTTATTTTTTTTTATCACTGTCTGCAAAGGAAACTTCTGGTTTTCCATTACTCAGATTATTTCTTATTTGGGTTATTCCATGCACTTAGGACTTGGAGGTTACATACAGAGCAGTAATGAAGAAATACACCAGCTCTCAAGGTAGTATGCCAAAACCAGAAGTTGGAACTCAGATCAGCCTTCTGTCTGTCCTGCTTGCTGGACCCCTGCAAGCATGAAACTCTCTGGGAGGTGGGGTTACATCAGAAATGCAGTAATGATGAAATAAACTGGGTACAGACTCTGTACACCCCTGTTCATGATTCATACCTGACTCTGCAGCTGATGAATTCTTTAAGGCCGGAACTGCCAAATGAACCTTGATTTCCATGTGAAAAAAATCCACTATAATAAAGATTATTACTCTATTATTACAACCCAGTAAGCTTTCTCTCTTCCCCTCAGGTCAGACTGATTCTAAGGAGAGAGCTCCCTGTGTGTTGTTCCATTCCTGCCATAGAAACCACAACCATTCAGAGGAAGATCATATTAAAGAACAGCATCATTAGGTAAAATTAAAGGGCTATTAAAAATCAGGAAGGCAAGCTGGACTTCCTTTTTGTACTTGACTTAGCCAGTTATGTTAGGCTTCATGTTTGCTGCTTAAAACTGCGTCATCTCCCCTACTTCAGCAGAGAAGCTTAGTTGGGTGAATGTACTGAATGCAAATGTCTCTGGGCTTTTGGGTTTAAATCAGCCATTAGCACTGCCTTTTATTTTATCCGATTAACATTTATACACTCAGGAAGGGAATACTTTCTTAGCCTAGCAATAGGGGTTTGTATTTTCCTTTTTACATCCTCAAGTACAAACAATAACCCCCTAATGAGAGTTGAGGGATTTTTTTCATTTGACGCATTCTGAGGGAAGAGATTTCGGTGGGAAAAAGTGATTGGTGATGGGTGATAGTTGCTTCTTTCTTGAAATTTTGCTGGAAGACTGGAAAAGCAAATAACTGCTAAAGGCTGCCACATTCCTCAAAGAGTTATCTCCTGTGCTACGGAGAGAACTGCTACCCCACACTAATGAAGAGCACAATGCTATTTTAGATATAAATTTACGCAAGCTGTGTCCTTTAGCTTCAACTGTGTGCTGGAATGAGTCAGCTAGTACAGAAGAAGGTTTGAAGGAAGTTAAAGCACCAGAGCATGTGGCAGGACCTAATTCAGCTTCAACTAACGTGCCGCATTCAGTGTGAGATATGAATTGTCTTGGGAACAGAGCTGGATACCTTAGGGACCACGGGCTTGAACCAGAGCCTGGAGATTAAAATAGCCTTGCTAATAGCAGTCCTCTTCTTGTAGAAATAGCCACTGGGAGTGCTTTGTGCTGTCCCAGGTGTCTGCCTTGATCCGGTTATACCCCCGTGTGAATTTTAGAAGGAAGTAGAACAGGCAAACCGCACTCCTTGCCACGGACTGTCCTTTCAGCTCTCGACAGATCAAGCCTTCTGGGCAGTTGCTATGAAACACAGGCAATTCCCTCTGTGTCTCAGTGCCACTTTTGCCAAGAAGGGTTAAAAACACCTCTTTCACAGGAACATACTCAGAGATGTTGTGAGGAGCATATTGCAGACCAGACAAACAAGGAAGAAATATCAGATCAGCAAAGATTTAAAAAACCCTGAAGCCCTTACACTCAACTATATCACTGATAAAGAAGCATAAGATTGCAGTTTTCATAAACTTTCTAATTCTCTTAGGAAGATTACTGGAAGTTTCTCCTCTGGAGTTGCCTGTGTGGTGACATCTGTAACAAAACAAAAATAAAGCTTCAGTTCTCCCTGATGTACTTGTAGGTTAAAGCTATAGCTCTCCCTCCCCATATCTGATGAATAGAGAATGTAGCAGTATTCTCAAATTTCTTAGGTTTTATAGACACAATGATTCACTCTTAGAGCTGCTGGTAGTTGTGTGATAATTGAAGATAAATCTGAGATTCTATGGAACAATGAAGAAGCAAATACTCTTGTGCATCTTTCGAAACAGATTTTTTTTTTCCCCGGAGTATTTTGTTCTCATCAAATGCAGATTTAGATGTTTGTGTCGGAGATCACAATCTGTATGCTGTTTATTTTAGGGAGAAGTCTTATAACAGTCTTTTCTTTGTAAAAACTCAGAGGCGGTAGATGAGAAAGTGAATGATTTTTATCCATGTTTGTATAGAACCACATTTTACAAAGTGAGGCTTCTCCTTTTACTACAGGTCATACAACTTTTCCGCTGTGTTTGTCACCCCTGTAAAGTGGTGACACCTCCAGCAATGCACCTCGTGCCTCACAGCACTGACAGATGCAGCCTCAGTGAAAGGTGGGGAGGCTGGGTCAGTGCATGAGTGTGAAAATGAATGTGTGTCACATGAATGTGGCTGCTGTGGTGACAGTCCTCAGCTCATCGCTCCCCACTCTCAATTGTGTCTTCTGGAGTAGTCAGCACAGTGCTAATTATCTTGAGCCCAACCCATAGAAGTGTTGAGGGACCTAAAAATTAGAATACTTTTATTTACAAAAGTGAAAGTAATTAGGCAAATCCTCTAAAGATTTTAACTCAAATTTCCTAATTATTTCTGCTGATGTCTCTTTTATAAAATTTTCTTGGGGGCTTTTCTGAATGTTAAACTTCTAAATATCTAACTGTAGCCTTCCTGCATGTTAGGGTGTGGGGTGAATTGCTGTTATGGGTGTGCTATGTGAGAATACGGTACATGTGTTGATGTATGCTCTACCACAGATTCCCCATTAATAACCACTCAGCATCCAAGCTTGAGTAAATCCATTTTCCTATTTGTTCTGTACGTGGCTGGGTCTCCAGGCAGGCTTTGTGCAGTCTCCATTGGCAGCATAGGTCTGACACTTGCAGAATAAAACAGCTTGAACTTTTCACAATTCCAAATCAGTTTTCTCTATCAAAGGTGTGATTTTTAAAAGGGAATATATTCCTTTTTGCCTAATCCTGTTGCTCTCTGTGTAAAGGATAGAAGCAATCGAAAAATCCTGGGTTTATCCTTGGATTTTCAGCTGAGGAGGAAACAAACACCCAAGAACTGTTATGTGACAATGATTCCCTTGGGAAATAGAGTCACACACATTTTTTACCCTGTTCTGCAAAAAATCCCCAAGTAATTTGTCCAGGTCATTTTCTATAGTCAGCACAGCTTCTGACACGTGTTCCTTTCCCCCTAGGCAGGGGACACAATAACTCATTACTGCTGCAGGACTCTTCCTCAGTGATTTAGTCAAGTTGCTGTCTGACTCCCTGATTAATTCACACAGCTTCCTCACAAACTCTTCCTTAATAAGTGACAGAGTTCTGGCTCAGCAGGTTCCCCCTCTCTAGCAGAATAATCCTGTGGTCTTCTGCAGCATGCAGGCTGCTGGAAAAGCTTCTGGGTCTGGACAAGCTGTTTGAAAAGTGTCTTGGCTGCACGACAAAGCCCTACTGGCTGAACCTCCACGCTATCTCCCAAGGAGATTGCCGTGGTAGTGCAGATAGCCTGTTTCAAACCCTCCCTCTTTGCTTCTGTCTCTGAGGAGCACAAATACTTTTTCAAAGGCAAACATAAAGGCTGTCAAACAGAAAGGGAAAACAGACCACTGAGGTGTGGGAAAGCAAATCCCAAGTCGTGGATCAGAGGCCGAGTGCACATGTGCAAATCAACGTGGGTTTAAGGGCTGTTTGTACACAAATGCCACCTTCTAGAAGCAGCCACTGCTCCTGGTCTGCCTACTCTGCACCTTGGTTTCATCAGCCCAGGAGTCCTCATGCCATGGCATCACTTCACACATGACCACTAGCCCAGGCTGCTCCTTGCCCTTCCCTGCATTCTTCTCCATTCTGTGTTTTTACCTTTTGCCTGGTTGTCACTTGGTATCTCGGCACATATCTTTGAATTTTCTGTGCTTTATTAGCAGCCTTCTCCCTCATGGCCAATTTCTATTTCATGGTAATATGCAGAAAGTGGATATATAGGTAAAAGAGCTAATTAGGAACTTTGAATTGTGTCTCTGAAGACCCAAGTTCTGTGCTTAGGTTTAAAAGGGTCTTTTGTCTCCTGAATATAAATCTGACAATATATAAACTTTCATGGGATCTTAAATCAGAGCACAAAAGGAATCTGTTTCCTTTAAAAACAACAGAGTTATTTTTACCTGTTGTAAATAGGGGATTGGACAAGATGACCCTAATTTCCAACCTCAATCACACTGTAATATTTATACATCTGAGAAAGAAAATTCCCTTCTGAGGATCTCTTGTCTTGTTACTGTAATAATTCTGACAAATTCATCTCTTCTGCTTCGTGCATGTTGTAATTCTGTCTGAGAGAAGAAAAATTAAAAAGTTCCCATGTTTCACAAAACAAACAAACTGTGAGGTGGGACTGGCACTGCTGTAACACCAACAGAGTGCAGAGAGTGGGTCTTGCATCAATTAATTACTTAATTTGGAAGGAGTCATTTTGACAGGTACTAACAGACATGAACATGCTGCAGTGCAGACACTCAGTATTATTTTTTAACTCCTCCTTTAGATACAACGTGCAAGAGGGAGTGGTTTGTTGTTTGGAAATGGCCATTTAGCAGGTAAATATTTCCTCCTACAGTTTAACAGTATGTCTCAGAGAATCTTTTCAAAAACATTTGAACAGCAGCTAGGAACTCAAGACTTTTATATCTATTAAATTAATTATTTCTGTAATGTAATCATTCTGGGGATCAGGTATCCAGTCTTCTGAAAAGACACAAGTGAAACTCAGTGTCTGAAATGAATGCTAGTTACATAAAGCATGAGAAATAGACTTAGTAACAACTTGAATGTTACAACATAGTGCTAATAGTTAAAGAACAACACTGTGTTATTTATGAATTTTTCAGTTCAATGTCTGATCCAAAAAATGATGGGAACGATATTTTGAAAGTTTACTCTCCATAAATATTTTTCTCAAAAACAAATTGAAGTTTCCATTTATTGTTTTTGAGATTTTTTTTTACACAGTTTGTAACTGAAATATTTTCATATTCTAATTTAAATTATTCGTAAATTGAAGGTGGAAATGCTCTATTTATAACATGCTGACAGAAATGATTGCAATTATCCAATGGCACCTCTCCATGGCTATAATTTCTTTCACCATAGTTGTCAACAAATATTTTGTAGGCAGCATGGAGCAGGATATTTAACACTTTTCTAAATTGTGCCCTCTCTTCCACGTATCTATTGCAGGAAGAATGTCAGATTATAGTCACTACCATGAGCCAGCCAAAATATCGGATTTTTGCTCCTTCATGCTTTTACCCTGTTGTGTCACTTCTCACATTTCAACAACATCTCTGATGATAAATGAGGAAACAATGTCTCTGCAATTTCAGAATAAAAATAGAAGTGAATGTAAAACAATAGAGGCTTTTGTGGAAGATTAATTTTTATGATTTATACTGTAATCGTAATAAAAATAGATTAGAGAGGGTGGGCGTAGCATTGGGATTCCTTTCTCTGCAGGCTTCTGTTATCTGGAGCCTATAGAGAGTCATTTTTGAAATACTGTGGAAAAAAAAGAGAAAAATACAGATGACTATAAAAGATTATTCATATATTCTCTTTATAGTTATCCTCAGCAGTTTCCTGAGCTCTGATTCCAAAAAGAAGTCCATTGATGATGAGCAATTGCACTACACATCACTTGCTGGGTTTTATTTCTCTCTCTTTTAAAAAATTTTCCTTTTAGTTACAATTTTTATGTTTATTAATAATTATTATTAATCATTGTTATATTTTATTTCAATTATTAAACCATTCTCATCTCAACCCACAAGTTTTCTGACTTTACCCTTCCAATTCTCTCCCTCACCCCACCAGAAGGAGAATCAGTGAGCAGCTGTGTGGTGCTTATTTGGGGTTAAACCACCACAGCTGTATTTTCCATAGCTGAAGCAGGGCGGCCAGGTTTGTTCCACAATGGTTCAGTGCAGTGGCTGAGCGGATAGAGGGTGATGCAAGATATTGTTCTGTGTCATTTCTGCTCTCAGGTCCCAGTATTATTCTGCTTTCTTGCACTATAATAGCTGCTGTAACTGGCACATTTTCAATTAATGTTTGCACTAATGCAACAAAAACTGAAGCATTTTCATTTCTTTGCAGCAGTATTTCTTGAATTTCTGTGAGCAGGGCTCCAGTCTCTTATCATAACTCTCTTTTCCTGTCTCTTCTTCCCACTCCCAAAATCCCTGCAGCACCTGCACTTTTTATTCCTGGCAGCAGCTCTGCTCATCTGGGGCAGAGGGAGGAGAACGAGTTAAAATTACTGAGGCCGGTGTTGGAGGACAGAGCTGTTCCCAGTAAGTCTAAGGCACTGTGATTTTTGTGACTCACTTATGACCACTGAAGAGCTGTAAAACACAGTCTGAGAAGCACTGTCCAGGAACTTGTCTCTGATGATTTACTCTAGAAACTAAGGTAAGATATACTTGGCTAAATCCAGTACAAACAGTCTCAGACTCAGGCCCAATTCTGCAAAATCTTTGTTCAACATATTCTTAAGCTAAAATTTTCATAAACATCACTAAAATGTTAGCCTGAAATGTCAGCCTGAAATGTCACCTGTTCTTTCATTACCATCACCATTTTGTATCAGGTTGTGTTGACTTTCATGGATGTTGTTCTCATTTGTCTCCAAGGCAAGAGAAAAAAAAGAGAAGCAAGACAGACAAAAATGCTTGCCCTTGCATAGAACATGGCAAAGAGACAATCAGAAAATTAACATTTTTAAAATTAATGTTTATGTTTGACTGGAAAAGGCTGACCTTTATTACATTGGCATGTATTTTTCCTAATCTGCAAGAAAGCAGAACAGTGACTGGTGAGAGAAAGATCTAATGTAGCGGAGAATTTACATCTAATTTGCATACACTGTTTTTTCTTTTTTTTCTTTAATTTTTATCACTTCTGTTTTGCAACCTGCAGTTCAATTAATTTCATCTTTCTGTATTATGTCTGATGAGACAGAATATGAGTTACTGAGTAATTTCTGTGTAATCTACTGCTTTGGCATAACACAGACATTTCAGGGAAGAAACTCTCTGGACCTGGCCACCCATTGAACAGTGCACCCATCCAAAACAGTTTCTTCAGGAGAAAGCTGTGGAAACAGCTTTACTAAAGTCCACACAGACGTATCCACAGCCTTTCCCTCTTCCACTTAGTGAAACCCCTTGTCACAGAAGGAGACCAGGCTGGTCAAGCAGGCCCCGCCTTTTGTGTACCTGTGTTGGCTGGGCCTGATCCCTTGGTTGTCCTGATCTGCTCCACGATCTTCCCTGGCACCGAGGTCAGGCTGACAGACCTGTAGTTCTCTCCTGTTTGTTTGCCAGCTCCCATCATAAGAAGTGCCAGATGACTCCTGTGCTCAGTCTATTTCCATCTGTATTTTCTTTCCTCATTCTGGTATCATAAACTCTACTGGGGCAGACACGGCACAGAGGGTTTTTTTCTGGTTGAGCTACTGGATTTCTAATCTGTGACTAGAACTGTTCTTGTGATAGGACATTGCTCGCAGTGAAATGCTTTGCTAAAATAGAAGGCAAAAATGTCCAACGCTGCGCAGTCACCAGGAGTCTACTCCCCCAATCTTGGGAACAAAGGCATTTCTGGAGTAGCTTTCCCTGCACATGTGAATATCAAAAGGCAGATAAAGACAGATAAACAATAATAATACTCCTGAGGTGTTGCAGTGGCTCAGCCCTTTGAGGGGCTGCAGAGCCCTCACGTCCATCGGGCCTTTCCCCTGCAGCGGTGGGAGCAGTCCAAGGGGGAGAGTCACAGGGGTAGTGCTCTCTCTGTCTCCCCCTCGTAGGTGGGATGATCTCCCAGCGTCCTCCTGTTTATCTAACGTAAATTAAGTTCATGTTGAATATGTAGGTTCCTAGGTTAAATATGTATTTCTCCATTGCTTATGTATTGCGTTCTGGAACATTCGGCTGTACTCGATGACCCATTGGTTTCTCCTTTCCTAGTCCCTCCTTCCTCCTTCCTCATTGGTACCCTGTCATCCCTCATCATTTCCCTATTGGACTTTTCCTCCGTTCCTCCCCTTTTTCCTGGTGTTTAAAAACTTGTGTAACCACCCCTTGAGCGCTCTTTTGTTGCTCCTCATCCTCACCTCCTAAGCTCCCGGGGGTAAGGAATAAACACCTGGATACTGCAACAAAGAGCCCCTCTTCCCTCCTTCCCCTCTGCCGCTCGCTACTGTGACCATCGGCTGCTGCCAGCCCCGCTGCGAGCCCGCAGGCAGACAGCTCCAGCAGGAGCTGTTTCATGGTGCCTCTCCCTGTCTCGCCGCCGGGACACTTGAAGCGAGGTCGCCCGCTTGGCCACCGGGCGGTCAAGTGGTCAGCGACGCTGAGGGAGAGACCAAAACGTGCACCCAACTGAATGAATAGATCTCAAAACCTAAGGTAATGACTTAGAAGGAAAGACATCCTCCCTCGGGCTATCCATATGCAAAAGTATAAGTAAAGAAAGTTCCCAGGGGATTGTGTAATTTTCAGGGTATCAGAACTCCTGCAAGCCCAGGAGAAAACAATTGAATTTCAGTGATAAGATTAAATATAAAGACATTAAAATAAAGAACAGACATGACCAGCTCATCAAAGTATTTATTCTGAAAGAAGTCTACAGGCCCATATGGGCATTAAATCTCAAGAAACTTATTAATGAATTCTTTTCCTTCAATATTTTTTGCCTAATTGGTTACATAGTTTTGAGTCCACCATTATGCTCAATAGGATTCGTGTTCCAAGACTATGTACTTAGAAAAGACAACATCTTCATGTGATCAAACATACTATGAGCAATCACTCTGAGATAGCAGCTCAGTCACATTTAATATCCCCGCAATATTACAAAGGTGCAGTCTAAATTTGATTGCTATTAAAGGGAAGGAAACGTCCTTTCTCCATTTTTTTTTTAGGCAGTGAAAATAGGGACAGCTTTTATTCACTCTTGGGAATAAATGAACTTTAAAAACCTGATAAACACAATGGAGAAAATGGATTGATTTTAAATTTAACAGTGGATATCACAGAGTATAAAAGAGTCTTTAAGATGATTAAGGGATTGGAGCAGCCATCATAGAAGAAGAGGCTGAGAGAGCTGGGATTGCTCAGCCTGCGGAAAAGGACAGTCACAGAGATCTTCTTGTGTATAAATAACTGATGGAGGGAGAAAAGAAGGTGAAACCAGACTTTCAGTGTTGCACAGTGAGAGGACAAGAGGCAATGGGAACAAACTGAAATACAGGAAATTCCATCTAAATATAAGAAAACACTTCCTCACTATGAGGATACTCACACACGGGAACAAGGTGCCTCTTGTTTTTCGCGTGGCTCCGTGGGTCAGCAGGCTGGCTGGAGGTAGCCTGTTCAAGGGATCTTTTGCACAAAGATCTTCGCGCGCTTCAGGCAGCGCTGCCGGCCCCCAAATCTCAGCCTGTGCCGTTCCGCACTCAGCTGACCCACGTGTGTTGGAGCGTCCACGCGTGCACTAGAGAGAGAGATGGCTCAAGGCTTAAGTCCAAAGGTGTTTATTCGGTGAAGTCCATGTGCCAAGAGGGCGAATTCCCCTTGGGTAGGGGGTTATAAAGGGGGTCCCGAAGCAAGGCGGGGTTTACACAATTCAGCCAATCAGGGGAGAGGGGGACAGGGGTAGTTACACCTGGGATGATGCCCACCACCTGGGCACCTCTGACGGCCCTTCCGGCTCATCTTCCGATGCCACAGGTGCCCAGAGAGGCTGTGCAGCCTCCATTCTTGGAGACATTAAATTTAAACTGGTCGTGTTCCCAAGAAGCTTGTTCCAGAACTGCTCCTGGCTCTGAGCTGGGGCTGGACTCAGCGGTCTCCAGAAGGGCCTTCTCACAGCAGGCCCTCCTGTGATTCTCTGAGCTGACTCATTTGTGTATAATCCATTTGTTTCACAGCATTGTTTAATCAATGATCTAAGTTGTTCAATTTTCATACAGCTGTATTTGCATGAGTTGATTCATAAGCAGGGAGACGACTCCTAAAACCTTATTGGTCCCACACAAGTTTTTTCTGATCCATCTCCTAGAAATATTTCTATGCAAAGTTATCAAAAGATTGACAAAAGGATGGTAGAATTCGTTTACTTTCAGATGATGCTTCTGGGAAGTTGGAGCTAAGCCTGCTTCTGACCCCTTTTATTTTAGGGCAATTTCAAATGCAATTATTTTCTAATAAAAATGTGCCATTCATTTAAAATAATAGTTTTTCAAAAACTTAAATTTCCTCTGAGAATATTTATGGTTGATAATTTTTAACCTGCCCTTCGCATGTTTTTCTGGTTTCTGCACTGTATTTTTCTATTTTCTTTTACCTTACTGGATAAAGTCTGAAACTAACTTTCTTTGGTATATGTTCACCCAGTGTCTGTTGGGAAGAACCCAATACCCTTACCTGCCTTCAGAGAGAAAATTAATAGTGGTAACAGTGATAAAGTTGATGCTTAAAAGGTAAATTTTCCAAAATACTGACATTTATTTGCCAGAGTTTTTGCAAGTAAGTAGTTTTACCTCTCCTATCTGCTGTCATGTTGTATATTCTTGTGTTTAATGCAGATTCTACTGAATATAAACTCAAGTAATTATTTCTAAAGTCTTATTAAGATAAGCCATAAATTTTTATTTGTGGAGAACCTTAGAAATGGGAGCAAGTGCTCATTTTTCTAATTCATGGGAGAGAGGAAACAGCTCCTATTGTTCCTACAGTTCCAAATTTGGGAGGAGGTTCTGGCCTTCTCAGAAATTTTCCTTTGCTCTTTTCTTTGCTAGCCTGTCCTCCACATACTTCATTGTTTTTTTCTGCACCATTTCTTTGCCTGCCTGTGTATTAGATGAATATAATCTGTCCTCGGGACAATGGGAGGTCACCTTACCCTTACTCTCTTAGAAAAATCCATACAAACTGGCTGAAGACAAAAATAGTCCTTGCAAGTGCATGTAATTTGTTCTTGCTCAGACATGCAGGCTCGACAGGAAAGTGGGACGTTTTGAAGCAGGCTGTGAGCTTGGATTGCTGTAATATTGAGGTATGATCAGCATATGTGCACTACTGCACATGTAATCTGGAGTAAAAAGTGTAGCTTATCTTTGTTGCTACCTGAGGGGATGAGTGAGTAGGGAAAAGGAAACTAAGAGGAAGAGGTAGGAAAAGTACAGTTAAAATAGAGTTAATGTATGAAGGAGATTATATAGAAATGTTGGAGGCATAAAGAAATATATTTAACAATGGCAATACATAAATTTTGCTTAATAAACTGTCCTTATTTTAATAGCAGGGGTTTTTTTCTGGACTCAGCATCATTTACCTTCAATAATCTATTCAGACATCTACAGTACATGTTAAAGTATATACTGAAAACTAGCAATTTGACATTTCTATGACTTATTTGACTTCTACGGGTGTACATGAAATCTCAGCAACCTGGGGTGAAATGCAACCTTATTGATCAGCCCTCTTTAAGTCCTTTTTTAACTTGACTGGCTGAAAAATTTCTCTTAGGTTCTCTGGAGATGGATTAATTTTGCTCGTAGTGATTAAAAATCAGGTAGGCTATGAAATTTCTGTGTGTACTTTGCCAGTGCAAGGCAATTGCAGTGAAATTATCTTTGGGATTGTCAAGCCTGTTGGCAGAATTTAATAGGGATACTTGATCGATTGTACTACATATCAATGAAAGCAGCAGCATTCTCATCAATTTGATAGAGAACAAAATTATGCCACCTACTATCTGAGATGTCCTGGGTACCACCAAAAATTAAATACTGTCTGTGCGTGGGAATCGACACTTAGAACATCACTGTCGTTGGCATTAAGTGCTAACTAATGTGCAATAGGAAACTGATGGCCCAGGGTAGCTGAGAACTTGAAGCTGGGACACGTGTGCAGTTCTGTCTCTGAAATGTTCAGCAGACTTAAATCGGGCTCACAGCTCCCCGGAGGGACAGCAGCACTGAGCTCATTAGCATGAACTGCCCATTTCCAGGGGATTTTCTGCAGCAGCCATCCATGGCTGGCAGTGTCAGCTTCAGCCAAATGTGCTTGAAGTAGCAATACCCAAGGAGGTGCCAGAGTGGGCTCTGCAGAGCTCCATGAGTCACTGCTGATGGCACAGGGTGTTGGTGAGAAGGGCGCAAATGGATAAGCAGGAGTCCAGGTGCTTTCTACTATTTCCACTGTTGTGGTGGAGTCCAGGGGCACTTGTTATTTATATTTGTTGGAAGGAATTTTTTTTATGCTGGGAAAAGAAAAAAAAGTACTTGGAGATTTTAAAATGCCAAGAAGGAAACAAAGTGAGCAACTAGGAGAGCAGAATTAGTGTCTGGGTACTACTGTTTCATCTTCTAAAAGACGTATGCTTGGCTGACATCTACAGGATTTAAACAGTGCAGGTTTCAGTCTTGGGTAAAAAGTTAAAATGGATGGATTTGTGCCCTGGCACAAGCAAATATCCTCTCCCTTTGATCTGTTGTCCTCCACCAAAAGTAAGATGGCTATGAATCCTAATGACACGCAGGAAAAAAGATTAATGCTACTCTTTGACTGCAAGTTGGTTTTGGACAGAATGTATTGTTTGCACTTCTAGGTAACAGCCTTGATACTAAAGCTACATTAGCAAAAACTATGCTAGTAGTTGCTTGTAGGCATGAGGACACAATTTTCTTTTTATTTGCAAAATAATGACTGGCTTTTGCCTCTCAACACATACATGTGTCACCAATAGATGAACTGAGGTCCCCTTCCAATCTCATAGTCTGTGATTCTATGAATTGTGGCTCTCAAGCTTTGCCTATGAATTTTCCAGTTTGGTCATCCTGCTGATGTGTGATATATACACAGCGGGGTTTAGCTTTATCCAGCATGCAGGATTAGATTATATCTCAATATTATTTGACAAGATTATTTGACATCTTTGCATTTATTAATTACTTTGACTCTGTAATTTTTTTTTTTTTGTGATACTGTCTCCCATGTAATAGCCATGTAGCCTGAGACCAAAGAAATTATAAAATATGTCATCCTCCCTAAGGATTTTACTCAATTCACAAGTCTGTGGCTGAGAACAGGTATTACATCTGTTTGTGATAGTTTCCAATGATCTGGAATTTCTAGGTGATAGGGCCAGTTTACACATAGATTCCATTTGATACACTCGAAATGAGAGAAGAGCTTTTTCAGTCATACTGAAGCTTTAACACCAAAACCTCAAACTACTTGTAAATGATTTATCCAATGAAAGTGTAATTTGGCTTTGATTGCTAATCTCTCTGTAGGAAATAGGGGCTAATCTCTGGAATCAGAGCAGTAAACAGAGGTGAGCTGAACCTTGAAGCTGATTGTTATGTTTCTTGCTTTTAATAGCTTCTGTTTTCCGGTGAAACGGATTTGATAGAAAAGGATTGGACAGGAACCCCACCGGTTGCCTAGAGTGGCTTATAGTAATATAAGGTTTTGCATGAAAATGCTCCTTTCTTCGAGAGCCAATCTGCCAGTGGGTCTCAGTGTGACAGATGATCTGTGCATGGGCAAGAACGGCTCAGTACCGAGCTTGTGACTGTATTACCATGTTTAGTTTACACAATGAATACATTTTTATCAGGAACAGGGGCTATGGATTATGCCTAGTGCTAGTGTTCATCATGGAGATGTGTCTTGTGCTGCATTCCAATGTGGGCATAAATATGTCCCTCTTGATTTCAGAGACTCTGAAAACCACTCCTTATTTTTATCAAATAGAACCTGGTTGGGTTTTTTTCTTGCTATTTTTTTACTGAAAAACCTGAGCTGAAAAATCTGACTTCTTCTATCTTACAGAGCTGTATAAAATATTTGCATTTTAAACATAGATATTTTTGTTAGCTTCTCCTCTACCTTTCTTGTTAAAAGGTGATTTTTTTAAAAAATTAATTTGGAGATTTAGGAGGCAGGTAATAAAGTTTTGCTTTAATTTATGGTTGCCTGCTCCCAGATTACCCCAAGGAATAACCTTGTGAAAGAGCTTTGGGTGGGGATCTGATTCAGTTGCCTTTGTGCAACTGCCAAAGTATAATGATGAGAATAACATTTTGCTCATTTGGGCAAGATGTTAAAACCTTGTACGGGTGTAACAGAATTTCAGACAGAAAAATAGAAAGGCCTCTGTTTATATTTATACCCTTAACCATGATCTCAGTTCAAGAAAGCACCTCTACAAAACAGAGTATAAGGGTGTGTTCAACATCAACCATATTCTTCAAATCATACTAACACCAAAGCCTTCCAAGAGAAGAGGATAATTGTTTCATTTCTAGAAGTTACAGAGAGTGGAAGTGTCTGCATTTTCATCTGTTTATTAAATTTTTTTTAAATGCAAACTAGCATTAACCCTATGAGTTCAAATATTGGCTTTCATCCTTTAACACCAAAACATGACCCTTATGCCTACAAAACCCTGAAAAGGTTCTTTAGCATCTCTGCACCCCAGTGTGATGTCAGGGATTTTATATTGCCTATTGTACCAGAGGGAGTAACCTCATCATTGCTCGAGGACAATTATATTTTGTTTAATTTATGAAAAAAAAGGCGTAAAAAGTAAAATTATGTTTGATAATGACTACACCTGGAAGGTCTCGTAGAAGGTGTCATAATTCCATCTATCATTACAGCAGCTAAGCTATAATGAAATGTTGCGGAAATTGAATTTGCCAATTTTAGTTACGTGCAACTTAATTATAATTGATTTAGTGCTAATGCTGTATATCTCATGCAGGAGGCTGACTCGGTAGAGAATTTCTTATAATTCACCAAAGCTCTTTTTCTCCTCCAGTTTTATTTTGCACGTAGTATCTTTTTAAACACGGATACTTTGATTATTATGGCTGTACCATGAGTATTGTCCAAGTACCACATGAAATGCTGTCTTAGGCTGACAGATCTCTCTTCATCAGATCTGGCTGTCAAAACTGGCCGAGTAATTGGGACAATTAAGGTGCCCCTGAGATATAATTATCCTTTATAATTTCTCTATATGTTTAAGAAAAATGATGATTGGCTCACAGAAACAGGTTCCCCACGGTACAATGAGAAAGAGGATACTGGAAAAGAACAGATCAGCTTTAATCTCCCGCACTTAAATAGTCCCTAAAATAATTTTAGCCCAAACTCTTCCTTCTGTGCCAGTAACTTACACCACAAAGCAACATTTTAAGTATGTGTAGACAAATAAATGAGGATGATCTCTGTTCAAAGCATCCTTTGGTGTATTAGATCCTGGTAATGACTCTCAGTTGCTAGCGTGAGGAAGATAAATGTGACAGCTGTTTTCCCATGGCCCACTGACTCACTATTCATCTAGTTAAGTACATAGACATTCCTCTGAGATCCTCTGCTGCCTCACAGCTCCTCTGTGGCTGAGCAGCCTTATTCCCACCGCCACAGAGCAAGAACTGATTTAGACAAACAGAACATCTTACCCTCATTATCTGGGCAGTTTATGGGGGAGAGGTTGGATGCTTCCCCCACTGTCTGCCTTCTAGACCGGGACCGCTCACGAGGCCACAGGGGCAGGACTGCGGCTGCCGTGAAATCACCAGCATCTGCAACAATGCACAGAAATGGCCCTTGGCCACAAATGTCCAGGGCTCCTCAGACATTTCATTGTCCAGCCCAGAAATTTTAATCTTCCTCTCCTGCATCTCCATCTGGTTATAAATTATAAAATTAGAATTTAAAAGTTTTACTTGATTTTTTTTTATGTTTATTGTTTAGGTTGAATGACAAGCTGGTCGCAAAACAGCTTTTAAATACCGGCGTACTAACACAGCACTCCCTTCTCTCCAGACTTCAAAATACAAATAGAATACTAAGGAGTTAATCTTTCCCTCAGACAACTGCAGTTTCTAAAGAGTGCATACATTTAAAAAGATAAATATGACAGGAATAGGTGTATTCATGAGGAAAGTGTTTATACCACATTTATTCCCCTGGGCAAGAACATTGTCTTTCCCACCTCCACACCTCAATTGTATGTTTCTACAAATCCACATTTATACATTACTGAGGAAAAAGGTGCAGTGATTGTTTTAAATCCTTTCAGCCCAAAACCAGTTTTTTACACTTTCTTTGCTGTGGCTATCAAATCATTCTCTGACGTGAAACCAATTCTCATTTAAAACACACAACCCTACTGAAAAAGTCAGGCTCTAAAGTCATAATAAAGTACTATTCGCTTGTAGGGGGTAGATTAGAAAGAACCAGTCAAAGAGAAATCAGAATCTGGGGAGATGGTTAATTTTGGTCTCCACCCAGATCTAATTTGCCTTCCATATACCCTAAATACTAAAAGTGTGCAGATTAAAGAATTCAGGAAGAATTTACTGTTGCTTAGCACCTTGCATATTCACATACCTTCAGCAAAATGTGTGAATGTACAGTTTACAGTGTCCCAGCTGAACGAGATGGCATTTTACATCTGCTTTGCCTGACTGCAGAGTGTATCGTGAGGCAGTTGATGATCCAGTTTCCCAGTACATCTGTTATGTTCTAATAAGAAAGCAGAGCAAGCAGCAGCTACATTTTTCACCCTTTTCTCACCTGGAAAGTGTGCAGGCTTGGGTATCATGAGTGAGGTTGAAGGCAAATTTACTCTACCAGCTGCAGAGACAAAAGCTGTCTCTTGACAACAGAAGAAAACAACTTATTTTAGATACTAAAGAAGAGCTATGTCCAGATTCGGCCAGCCTGAGTTATACCAAGTTTTGTTCCTCTTGGTTACACAGGTCTAGAATCACCATATTAAAACCACGAGGCCCAAAGGGGCTGATCTGAGCCTTTCTCATCACTTCCAGCCATTAAGCACCCAAAGGGCCAAGAGGTCACCCCCATTTTCCATGGCAGTTATGGCCTTGAAACTCCCTGTCACCACCTACGTACCTCTACTCACTCCAGAAAGCCTCAGGGGTTTTTAAGGTTTGATTCTGGAAGGCAGAAAATAGTATGTGCTTGTCCTTTGTATTTTCACTTCCTCTGGGCACTTTCCTGGTGTCTTCTCACTTACTTGCTCTTGGATTGAACTGGATGCAAATACAAAAGGTAAAGAAATGTAGCTTGGCAGGCATGGACCACAGTGGGAAAGAGGGTTACTTGTATAGTCAGGCTCAGATTCTGTAAATTTTGCTTGTCATTGTCCCCACATTAAGTGTGTGTCATACAATTCATATCTGACTTCACCACTTGCTTACCTCAATTACACATTAAAATGTTAAAGGAGTTTAGTTCCTCCAGAGAAGCCATTCCCCAGGTAAATATGTTCAGCATGTTTACCTTGTTCTGAGCCTGTCGTAGCTCTCTTATCACTTTGTCAACATAAATACCCTTGGGCAAATTTGACCCATTGTGCTGGTAATGCAATGACATTTAAATTGTGAAAAATACATTAAGCTGCATCAGAAAACTGTGCTCATCTTCATATAAAATATTAACTTTCCATTTGCCTGTGGGAAAGGAAACACCTCAGAGCAATTTCTTAGGTCTTACAGCAAAATAGCAGGTAAAAAGCCGGAATGATATTTCCCCTGAGAAATGCTCCAAACTGCTGAAAGAACTGCCCTGCAATGGCCAACTCCAGAGGATTTCTACAGCCACATGAAAAAAATATACTGGTGGTATGTGCCCTGTTCACCTGAACCCTATCTTGGTTTATTTTGCACCATCTTCCTGAAGGTTTGTGAGGATTATTATTCAGAGGGGTTTCTAGAGCCTTTCTTACTAACTGGCTTTTGTCAGATGTGATGTCAATTGGTACAAGGTGTGAGAACATGTTGACAGAGCAAGGTTTTTGATATGTTAACAGCTCAATTTTCAGTATATATATTATATATATGAAGAATTTTATATTAGAATGGAAAGGATTTGTTCTATTCCTGTTTCTCCTTGGCACAGGCTGAAGGTGAGCTGAAACAGAAGTTGCAGTCAGTTCTCCTGGTTTGAAAACAAATTAGTGGCAGCCTGAAGAGTCCTCAGGACTCATGGACATGTGCATAGAGAAAAGGTGAAGGCAAGAGCTGGTGTTGCACCCAGCAGCAGGGCTCATGGAAACTCACAGCATCCCTTCCTTTATAATTTCTCTGTTCTTCTACTCCCCACTTACAACTACAAAAAGTCCATTAGAACCTACCATACAAAAGTTTATTCCTTTCTTACATCTTCATATGAACTCCATTTCTTAGCCTTTATTAGTGGTTTGCAAAATATACAAGTAATTTTGATGAAAATAGAAATTTATGGTTTACATTTATTTTAAGTCATATCACCTTTCTGCGTGTATACCATCTTTTCAGAATTGAGGACCAAATACAATGTCCAACAGATGTATGAAAATAACAACATTAATTCAACAGAAACTGTTAGAAACTATCACTACTTGCTCTTAGCCTGTTTGAGCCGAGGATGATTCCAAAGAACACTTTTAAGACCGAATTTTTCGTGCTTTCCTGTTTGATAGTCCATGTAGCATGGCTGGGCCACTCCAGCCTGTTTTCTGGGGTGTGTAAAAGGTAGCAGCTGTATCTCCACTTGACTGCACGAGTTGTTATGAAAAATAATAATGGAATGGTCTGTAAGGCAGAAATGCCTTTCAGGAGAGTGGGAGATCTTCAGCAGATTGCTGGGAAAAACAGGACACCATCATAGTCACTGAAAAGGCCTACACAGCCTTTAAATGTCCTGTATAGAATCTTGATTTCCTTGGAAGGTTACATTAGATAAACAAAGTTCCCTTCTTCTCTCACTTGTTCAATAAGTAAACAAACCTTTGAAAAGCCTGTACATGACAAAAGTATTCCTTGAAATCATCTAAAGCAGAACGTAGCCACAAGGTAAAATTCTTACAAGAGCAAAAACTGGTCATGCACGATTACTTTCTGACACACAAAATAGCTAGCTTAGAGTTTGTATCATCATTAAATAAATGGGAACTAACAAAAAGTCTTTTTTTCTTTCTCTGTCCTTATTACTGCAGAATATGTTTTGACAATGTTTTCCTAATTAATTTGGACCCAACTCAACCTTGCTTTTATTCTGTATAATGATTTCCAGTAATGTAAAGGGGTTATATAGTGCTGCATTTTGGGTTTCATAGCTTTTTATTCCCACTTTGGTAGGCATGTACAGGGAAAGGGAAGGGGATGGGAGGTAAGTCTCTGTGGGTCAGCAAGAGCAGCTCCTCTGCAGTAACATGGAAGGAACACTGTACTGAAACTTGGCTTACCTCACGCTATATCTGTCATTGATGGAGAGATAAACTGGACACAAACTGTAGATATGTCTTTACTCGTTACTATTAATAAGGATAGACTGCCTTCTGATTTACTCTGGGCAACATTCTGCTAACATTAACCCTAGAATAATACCTTCCTCTGGCGTAAGGTCAGTGGATCTCATTGCAGAAGGTTATCTGACACGACTGAGGATGTCTGAGTTGTCTCCTGTTCAGGAAGCCATTCCTGACAGCAGGCAGCTCGCTCTGTTGCTTACCAGGATATACACAAAGCCTTTGGAAACAATGCAGCTAAAGAAAGCCTGTAGGGCTACTGCTTTTCCTTTTAGTCCTGGCACTTCTGCTCCATTTTACTGGGGTATGAATAAGAGCAAATGAGGTGCATGGCAAAAAAAGAAAAGTGTTGATAAAGACATTGTTACATCTTACTCAGGCCATCAGCACAGTACTGAGTGCTTTAGTGAGCATCTGTTCCTCCCTCCTGTTATCAGCAGTCGGTTCATCTCTCCTGTCTACATCAGAGTCCCATGGCCCCACTGTTCTCCCTGTTTCCATAGAAGCTGCATCCTCCCCTTCCTGAACAGGCAGCCACTGCCTTCCACAGTCATTCCCCTCGCAGCTAATTACCCCACTCCTGGGGGGAGAAAGAAAAGAAAGATGATTCTACGGAAAACGGAAAAAAAAAATACAAAGTTCAAAAAATATGATCTGTGAGACTCAGTGGTCAAAGGGAATGGAGACCAATGCTGATCTGTAAATGTTAAACACCTGGGCCATTAATCAAAAATGTAAGTTTGTTATTCTCATCTAAGATTGACCATAGAGCAATGAATGCACAGGACAATGCAACATCTTCCACTCTTAAAATTACAAAATAAGTCTGAAATCTGGGTTCTGATTTGACTCTGACCCTTTTGATCTGTGATTAGTAGTTCAATACTCCACTAAAGTCTCTGAAAATGCCAGATGAGATCTAAAATGGAAGTAGAACACTCTAGGGCTGACAGCTATCAATCCTGCCCTTCTCCGAATTCAGTATTTGAAGAGTGTCTTCACCCTCAAATTAGAACAGAGAAAGATTCAAATAATGATTATTTCAGCCACTTGACATTCATTTTGTGTTGTTATTACCTGTTTGGCTGAACAAAGAGGTATTTATGGGAGATAAATTGTCTGTCCTTAGGCTGCTGCTCAGGTGCGGTGTCACTGAGCATTTCAGACACACGGGTTCAGAAAGGAGGCAGGTTGAGGAAGCAAAAAGTTGGATAATTCTTTCTTTGCACCCATGACAGGGAGTGAGCTGTTTAACAAGCAGGTGTGAATTAATCCTTATGCAAGCAAGGAGCAGCAGAAAACACCGACTGAGTCACAATTTGTCCCTGGGTCTGGCTGCACCACCGATTTCACCCCTCACTGTGGCCCAAAGCAGCCAGGTGTGAGCCAGCAGCTTTTACTTCACAGGCAGGGAAGTGCTGAAATGTATCCCATCTGCCCCTCCTTCCCACTGCAAGACGAGCTCTAATCTTCAGAGTAAGACTAGCTACGAGGCTCTGGTTCAAAGTCAAGTTACAAAACCCAGAAACAGATTCCATTCCCAGCGTGACACTAATGGAATATCTCAGTGGTGAGTGGTTGTTTGAGAGCTGCTCTATGAAAGACCAGAGATATAAACGTACTTATGCACCACAAGCTCCAAGAAAAATGACAAATGCACTGTAGTTCCTGTTATGATGATTAGCTATGAGTGGAATACACAGGTCAGTGTGGATGCTTTTTGCTTGTTAAAAACAAGCCCTTGAGGGGCAAGGGAGAGGGAGAAGGAGAGTGTCCAATATTTCCTTCTTTTCGTTTTCATTTAAAGAAGAAAATGCCACAATATGAGAAGTCTTCTGAGCAAGTAAGCTGTTTGGGTCAGACCCCATTGCTGGCTTGGTGGGACAGAACATTGCAGGGCTCTTGGTACTGGTCACTGGGATGTGGAGAATAAGAAGGTTCCTTCCCGGGGGCTGCAATGCCAGGCTTGGGGTTGTCTTATCCTTGTTCAAAGAATTCTGTTTAAGGCAACTATCTCCAGCCAAGACAGTGTCCCCAGTGGTTCACTAACCTCTTTAAAATGGAAGTCACTGTTGTGCCAAGCCTTTTGTCTCACTCTTGACTTACTTTCAGTCTCCTGTCTGTGATTATATTTTGTACTCTTGCTTTACAGCCACAGGATTCCCTGTGCAGGATGCAGTGTTCCAATGTACTTTTTTCATACGGCCATTGACAGTCTTTGAATGCAGACTGTAAAAAAATGTACCAGTAGAGCTTACCGGGTTTCAAGGTGATCTAAGGTATTCCAGGCTATAAAATTAGAGTGTCTGTGCGTTAATTTTGGAAAGTAAATTGTCAATGACACAAAGGTAATATTCTTTTCTATAGTGAATTATTGTAAACAGGATTTTTCACTCCTAAGAAGATCACCATAGCAGATCAAATAATATATGATCTAGTGAGCCTAATTTATTCTCTCTTTCTCTCTTCCTCTCCTTCCCCTCCTCCCTTCATCACTAGGAGTTAAAATTTCACGAGAAGATTATATATACAATTGCATTCTGCCATGGTTTGCTATATTTTGCTTCACCTTTGGGTAAAGATAGATTTTTTTCAACCCCCAAGGAGGAACCCAGTCACTTCATAGCCATAACTTCTATTATCTTCTTGCCTGGAGAGCTTAGATCTATTCAACTGTGAAATAGCTTGTCCCTGTATTATGCAACCCTGGTAATTCTCTGCTTGGCATTACTCATAGATGCCCAGGGTGGAAGCATCAACTCCAGGAAAAGAGGGTGAGAAGTTGAATGTAGCACCAGAACTTTACAACAGGAGGGAGGAGGAAAAATAAAAGATATTCAGGTACCTTAGAAAAGTGCAAAATAAAAAACCTGAAAAATTATCTCTGAAAATGGATTAAGTGTCTTTGAATAGAGTGTGGGATATTTCTGAAGAGTAAATCCCAGCTCTTTGTGGAATTGTCCATTATGCAACTGAGAATTTCATGGCAGCAGAGAATTTTTGTCCACTGTCTAGACTCAATAAGAAGCCCGGTTTGTACATACATTTATGCACACACTCACACATTATGGAGATGTCAGAAAAGATGCCACAGTCAAAGATGGTTGGTTGAAATATACAGATAAAACAGTACTAAAATCCCTTTTCTTCACACTTCAGTGAATTCAGACTGAATTCAGTATCCAACTGACAATCTAAGTTTTTAGAAGAAAATTTAATTATGGCTTTGTTTTTGGCAAATCACTTAGTGGCTTGCATGGGAAATTTCCCCCTCCTGCTCTTGCTTGTTTTATGCTTACAGGTTGGATTAAAGCTTTCAAAATGTTTGGGTTTAATTTTCATTTAAGGCATTTATTGGAGATAAAGTGGTCCTTTCCACAGCCAAAGACAACTGCAGATTATCACAAAAAATCCAATATTCTGTGTTTCAGGATTTTTGGGGGGTACTGCAGTGTTTTGGGGCAGGCTATGCATGAATGTGTCTGTATGGATGACAGGCTGATCACATGGCAGAATGAGGCAGCAAATGTTTTGTGCAGCCTGAGCAACACCTGGGTTTGACCTTGACAGCAGGTTAAAGAAGTAGGTTTTTGAGTTAATGTGGCAGATGCATAAATTTTGGAGCTTTAAACATAAAAATCAGCCTCTTTAGATTCTCTACTCAAAAGGATGGAATTTTGTATATTTTTAATAAATAAGCAGAAATGTAACAGTTCTACCTTTTCTTTTTTCCTATGGTAAATCAGAATATCCCAAAACCATTAAATATTGATTCTGCTGCTAGGGTCAAAAGAGATACTACAGTCCATATCCTCCCAGGCATTCTCCAGCTAAAATATTATCTTCTCCTCCTGCTCTTCTGTTGATATAATACCCCCAGTCTAACACTACCTTGAATGTAGTCCAATTTTGACATTTTAAATGTGAACAGATTTACATTTTGGTTTTCAGAACAGTTTATAGTGTACCACACAAAGATTAATCAGTAAGGCTGCTCCGATCTCCAAATACTTTTATTTTACCTTATTCCAAACCAACTTTTTAGGTCAGGACAGAGGATAAACAGAAAAGAGAATGTATGTTAATGTTTGCAGTCACTGGAAGGTGAAAAATGGGCATGATTTTTTATTAATTGATGAAAATTTCAGAAGAAAATGTAAATAGTGGAGACTTTAAAAGGTGTGTGAATCAAAGGCAGATTGGTGTTTGTGTTTAGCCTGCAGTTAAGGTAGATTCCACTTTTTTAAGGGGAAATTTCTCTGTGATTCCTTCCCCACTTCCTTCCTGGACATCAACTGGGCATTCACTAGTGCAAAAATAACAATGGACCTATCCAGAACTCCAAGTCCTTCCTGATTTTTATCCAGTTCTTTTGCAAAAGCAATAATATAGTCTTTAAAATTGTTTGAATGTCAGATGGTGGTGTCTCAGGGGGCTCTGTAGAAAATTTTATTTTATTATCTTCAATATTTTTCCGTTCCTACAATAATTCAGTTACAGATTGTTTTGACTGTCTTTTTGCTAAAATACTGAGAGCATTATAGCAGGTAAAATACAAATTTGACAGGTAAAAACAGTTTAAAAGCATATGGTTTGCCCGTGCTGCATCGCACAATGTCGTTCTCAATTATAGACACCAACTCCAAACACTTTGAAGGATTTTGAAGGTATTTGACAGTTTAGAAACATTCATCCACATAAAAGTAGCATAATATTTTAAAATTACTGATAAAGACTGATATGGAAATACCCGGTCCTGATTATTTTTGTCAGTGAGGTTTGGGAATATGATGGATGAACTTGAGTCCTTAGCCACAGTAGTGTAGTTTGGCAGAGGCTCCAAAGGAGGCAAATGCCTGAGCTGTACCTGGGCCAAGAAATTTGCTCTGGGAAAGAACACACCACAAATGCATGTGCTAAATATCAGTAGGGATCTCATAATTGATTAGGCTGGTGAATATTTAAGTGGGAATGAAAAGAAGCAGTTGCCTCCTGGGAGAAGGCTTCCACTTTGCATGACAAATAAATATTTCTACATCAATCTTCCCCATCATCAGGAAGAAGGTCGTGACACAGCACCTCAACACAAACATCCTCCTTTTAATTATATTTTAGACCTGAAATACTGGGAGACAAAATAACGGGCGTGGTAGGAATGGTGCAAGTACTGTGACATCTCCCCTCATTGCAAGTTAGGTAGTGAGGTACTTCAACGTGGAAAATTGACTTTGTGCCATCTGCAAAGTCATAATCTTACTCTTAATGCTTTGGTACTCTAATTAATGTAAATACACAAGTCTGAAAAATTGCTTTGGGGTCATCTTAATTAGAACTTCCATCTTTTAATTGGCAAAGAGATTAATTAAGATATACCCTCAACTGTCCACTAAACCCCATCCCTTACATTTTATGAAGAATTATTCCATCTCTGCACAAGTGCAGGTCAAGAATACTAATCCTACCTCACTCTTCCACTCTGCCAGCTACAAAGGGAAATCTTCCTCTCATATGCATACTAAATCACATGGAAACACTGGCATCTGGCTCCCTACATTTCCTGTGTAGGGATGAGCTACGGAAGAAACAGCTGTCACCACTAAAACTCCACCTCTGGAGGTCCAGAGGAAAAAAAGGGAAGAGCACAGGGAGCACAGCCCCAAGCGGGAAGGACTCAAACAGACACCAGCCCTCTCAGAGGGGCACTGGACATGTCCAAGCCTTGGCAGCTGCTTGGCAACCTGAGGAAGAGGAGCCATGGTAGGAAATTCCTGGGAAGAAAAACGGTGGAGAAAGACCTTGAAACCTCACTAGTGTGAGAGTTTTTGATGCACAGCTTTCTTGTATCCAGAATGCAGGATTTCTCATTAATTTCACAATCTCAACACTAGAGACGAGTTAAAGGACAACTGCATTGAGTTTTCAGGGGAAATTAAATGAGAACTGGAAAAAAATTGGAAAGCGACATTTCCAGCCAAGTGCCTCTGGCAGGTGTAAAGGTTTCTGAGCTATTTACAGCCACCTCCTGGTTCTGCTGTTCAGTTTGTTTCATCTGATGGGGGTCCAATAGACCTCTTAGTTCAAAGTAAATTTCATCAGCTTTTGAGTTTGCCCAGAACTTGTCCAGTCTGGGAAGTGGCAGCTCTCTGCAAAAATTGAGTTTTCTTGATAAAAAAACAAATCTTAACTACCAACCAAATCAATTCCTTCTACGCTACCAGTCATGCAAAGACTGTTCAGGAAAGTCTGGGGTCAGAGTGATTAATAGTTGAAGTGCTCGTGAAGTAAAAAGAATAGTTAGAAGATTTATTGCCAAATCAGGTACTTCTTACCTAAACACTTGAAAAAAAAGTCAACATTTCCCCTTCAAATTGGGATTCTGTCTTGTCCATTCATTGTTAGATGCCTGGGGGTCCTGAGTTATATTGTAACAAATGGTGTCTGTCCCAATCCCAGACACACAGGAGGTGGGCATGAAGCTGTAATCCCACCAGAACGCCACTGCCTTGGAGAAAGCTAGGAAAGCAGCTGAGCTGAGACTACCACGGGAAGTTATAGCTTCTTTAAGCATTTTCCTCTGACAAAAACATATAAATGGCTGTCCCATAGACTGGTACAACCTGTTGGGAGGGCAGCAGTGATATAAACATGTTCATCTTCTTTCTCTTTTATCAAAACCAACAGATTTCTACCACAGCTGCATATAAAATTGGATAAGTTAAAAAATGGAGTTGAGGGGATTTTTGTAACACTGATTCAAATTTCTGTATAACAGCTCAGAAGTTGCAAATGTAAAGAGTCTTTTTTCTAACAAAACTGCCTATGCCTTGCCATGAACTGATGAACCTCTTTATAGTGTTTCCTTCAAACATAAATTTAGAAATAAAAAACATACTACACCACCACCATGGAAAATATGCTGCTTCAACCTGTGAAGCTGGGAACAGAGTATTAATAACACTGTATAGCATACAAATAATGCACAAACCAACACCCGCATATTAATAAAAATATATTTGCCTCCAAATTTTTTCAGTGATCCAGCAAAGCCTGAAGTAGCCGTGTTTATTACTATACCAAAGTCAGATCAGAATGTGAATAACCATGGTTTTTCATTAAGAAAACCCGAAAACACACATTTTCTCACACTCTGAAAATCAAGAGACAAGGGAATTCAATGTGAGGGATATGACCCAGCCGGTTTTTCAATTTTTTTTTCAAAATGAAATGTTGGTAAATGTCTAGGTGTCAACAAATGAAAACAATTGTGGCAAGAAACTGAATGTCTTTGAGGAAAATCCTGCCAGTTGAAGGAAATGGTCAGTCTGCAAAAGAGGCATGGTCAGAATGCTGGACCTCCTCAATTCCACAGTTTGGGGATTTATTTTCAACAGATTTGTAACTGGTGGTCCAGGGAAGTTCTTGTAATAACTCTTACAACAGCTTTGAGTTAAAACTGGAGGGCATAACCACCGTCAGTGATGAAAGGTGATGGAATAACACGTGGGCACATCTCCTGCCATAACAAAGCCTCATGGAGGTCACACTTGACCTTTGTTAACAGAGGCAGAGGATAATGTTATTGTGTAGGCATTGTGCTTGTAAACCTAGAGGCAAATGAGACAGGGAACCCACAGCTTTACCTCTCTCTAATGCAGACTTGAGAAAAGCTGAAGAGAGAGAAAGAAAACACATGAGAGCACTTTACAGCCTGGCAGGCCAGCATAAAGAGATAGAAGCTGAGAGCAAAGACAATACTTCTTGTTTGATTCCTTCAGCATTCAGGGAAATAGACCTGTGTTCTCTGAAAATAATAACAGGTCTGCTTCAAAGAGCTACCGGCCTTGCACACATATTTCTTCTAAGCAGAAAACCCTGCAAAGTCCTGAATGTGTGGCTGAAGGCTCAGGTCAAAGGAGCAATTGTTACTTTCAAGTTGCCTTGTCATCTAAGTGACATTACTGAGACCAGGGCCTCTGAAGGATCCTGGCATCAGGGATCTCCACAGGTCCAGCGAAGAAATCAAAGCACTTGTCCAAGAAGGAGTTTAATCATATTTCCCTTTCTGAAGTGAAGACCTCCCTCCTGACCTTCTAGCTGCTCAGATTAATTCCAGCATTGTTATAACACATGCATTTGCCCTCAGGGGAAGGAAGGTGCCTTCACTGGAACATTTCCACACAGGGACTCTAAATACAAACGGGTTGGCGTTGGGAGTGAAAGCCGTGCATTAGAAACCTGATCATCTACAACCCTTTCTCTCCTCTGGGCATAAATACCCCTGCTCTGACAGGGTCCACGAAAACTTAAATCATGTGGGGCTGTGTCAGAATGTCAGAGCTGTGAGCTACAGCCAAGTGCGTGCCACACACCAGCCTGATCCAGCACGGCGCTGAGGAGTTGTGCTGCTGCAGCCCAGCTGTCCTGGAGTGATGTAGCACATAATAAAACCAAGACAGGTACTGAAGAAAAATGACTCTTAGGAAATATGTCAGGGCTTCTTTTGGAACTTCTTTAGTTCCTTACCAAATGGAAAATATGTCAAAACTAGAAGAGATGTAAGCAGAAGTTTAAAAAATTACCATTTTTCTGTTTAATGAAAGTTATTGACTCTCTCTACTTTTATATGGATCTGCACTTTTATGTAGGCTCTTGTCTATCTTGCAGGCCCTGGATAAATAAGTGACAGATATGTGACAATTTAATATAAAATCGACATCTTCATATAGATTACTTCCCTCAATATCACATAATTCATAGTCTTTACTGTAGATCAATCATCTCCTGCCTAATCTTCGTTAAAAATAATCCTGAATATTATTCTACTATCTTGTCTAAGAAAGAAGCAGAGCAAGGCTGAAACCAACTTGGGACCCAGAGTCTAAGACGTGCCTGTAGTATCAGGCAGGAGTTAATAGAAATGGCACTTCTGTGCTGCTAGGGATGACTTCTGAGCTACTTGCCAAGGAATGTGGGAAAACAGAGCGAAAATATATCTTGTTCTATGCCAGTCAGGAAAGGAGCAGAGGTTGGAATGGCTGCTTCCCTGTCCCCAGGGGCTCCAGCATTGAGGCCCACCTGTACAGGACCATAGAGGAGCTACTCAGCACCTCCCAGCAGGCACAGCTGAGCTCTGGGCATCCTGTTTAGACCTGCTGCTCAAGAAACTGAAATGACCCAACCTCAAAAATGCACCATTTGAGGAGCTCTCAAGATCTGACTCCATCCCCCTCTTTTTTTTTTAAGTTTTTGCTAAGTATATAATGGTGTTTGGAAGCAGAAATTCAGATTCTCTCTCTGCCAGGGCTGCTTTTCTTTATTTTGGTCAGAACTGAAAGCTAATTATTTCCTGCTTCAAGAGCAATAGAGTGTTTATTGGAATGTTCCCTACAATCCTATCAAAAGTGTTATAGCTCAGTAATAAATGGGCTTCCAATTAATTAAATTCAGCTCTCCATATAGACAGATCACTCCAGAAACTGTTTCTTTTTTTTCCTCCGTCTGTATCAACATGAGTTGCTACAAAGCAGGAAGCAGATATTCACTGGAGTTTGATATAAAATATCGTGATTGCAGAATGTTGTACTCATGGTGAAATCCATCCTTAGTGAATTAATGTTTAAAACTAAATAGATATATTATTAGCTCCACTCTTAAAATGTAATTTCTTTGGGTACAGACTTTGCACTCACTTTTTTTTTAATTTAAGTATTCTAAAATTGGCAGTGTAAAATTGGAGCTTCCATCATTTTTAATAGGATTTTTGAGAGTATTTATCTCTAATTGCCTTTAAATTACATTTTAGAGAATTAACTTTCAGTCTTGATCAAGACAATGTGAAACACAACAACAATTATTTGTATGTCAGAAGGAAAAAAGGATGATTTTGTTTTTTGCAAGTGTTAGTAGCGGGAAGAAAGGGCTGGTTTTGAACTATGCAGCTCTTTCAAGAGAGCTTTTACTACAGGAGAGTTGCTGTGAAAAAAATTGAAGTGAACGCTTTTTTGCTTTACTTGGCTAAGTATCCCATGCATTGGTAAGGAATAAAAATTGGGTTGCAAGACACTCCGAAGAGCACTGGTCTAAGTGCACTCATTCCTCTACAGAGCTACGGAACAAGCTTAAAACATACCAAGTACTCCACGAAATGTCCCTTTGGTGTCTCTGTGGTGCCAGCTGCCTGGGGAAGGTGTGAAAGAGAAGGGAACTCTTTGGCTTTGCTCCAGGGCATGAGCTGCAGCTTGGCCAATGTGCTGTGTGGCCATCCAGCTGCCCCACACACCGGGAAAGGCACTTGATTATAATACTCGTGTGTGGGTGCTCATAGGTGAAGAGCGGGCTCAGGCAGACATTCCTGAATCACCCACGCTCCAGGGCTCCTGGTTTCTAGGAAACTGGTGGCCTAAGTCTTGATGTACAGTGAGAATCTTGTGTAAGAGCTAAGCATCTACTGAGTTCCCCATGAACAGAGGCTCAAACACCTTACAAATGGTGAAGGACAGAAAAAAACTGTTGGCACAGAACGAAGATAAAATGAAGGAGCTATGTAAGGGTGTGGGTGTGGATTGTGGGGGAGTGTTATCCTGAGATGTAGGATACTGGCAATGCTGATTGGTGCAACATCCCTGCCTCGGGCCACAACAACAACGTGGGGCATAATTTTGGATTCATAAGCTAGGGAAAAGTTCAAATGATCATTAAGAGATCGTGATGGAAATAAGGAATAAAATCCATGTATGAGAAAAGTTTAGATGGACTTACAAACTAAGCAAGGGGAGAAAACGTCCATTTCCATCACTCAAACTAAAAATGTGTCTCCTCACAGAGTGACTCTAGTGAAACTATTGTCACGACTGATTCCTGAAGTCCCACCAGTGCACACCCAGATAGCAAAGGTGCCTTTTAGGATAACACCACTTCCAGATTCATCAAGGAATCAACACGGAATGAGCAGGGAAAGAAAACTCCATTCCTTTTGTCTTGGTGCTTTCCTGGGCCAGTGAAGCACTAACAGAATTGCAGCCTGTGATCTTCACGTGAGGAAAAGGGAAGAGGCTGGACAGAAAGGCTGACCCGTGGCAGGAGTAGCAAACACTCCCTCAGGCCATTTGCCTGTGGAGCCAGAGGACTGTGAGAGCAGGTACTTGCCATGCTTGCCCGTGGGAACTGTGATGCTGAGCACACCCAGCATTCTGCACAGAACAGCCAAACCCACAGTCTGAGGCACCAGCATCTTCATTTTACCCTCACAGTTTGTGTGACTTTTCAGCTGCAGTTCCTGAATGGAAAGTCATTGTTAAACCATTTTCATCCTTGGCCCGTGTCAGCACCTGCTTTGACGTAGAAAGTTACAAAGGCTGAAAAGGTCTGCTTAAAAATTTGGTGTCTACCTTTATCTTCATTCTTAGCAAACCCACCTCCAGCTCAAACCTCAGCAGCTGGTCGATTTTTGTTCTTTCCAAAAAACCTTCTGAAAGAATGTGCGCAGCCCTTGCTTTGAAGCTTATCCCTGGTAAGAAATCACTTTTATTGAAATTTCTCACTAGGGTACCGACTTGCCTCATCAAATGTTCTTTAGTAGTATTCTTTATGATTTTCATCCCCTATAATTTATACTGGAGAACATAATTCAGAGCAAAAATTAATAACAGCAGCTCCTGAAGACAGTGCGGTCAAACTGATCCAGATTTTCGTTAATGGCCCTCTCATCTGGCTTACCATTGTGCCTGACTGCCTTCCTGTCATTCTCGTGTGTAGTCTCTGCTGCCTGTCCAGCTGGGAAATTTCATATCTGTTCAGAGTGGCAGAGTTGGAAGGACAAATCTCCTGCTCGAATTCAATAAGAACAAAACAGCAGCAAAACTAAGAACTGGATGTAAAATTTAATCCAGGGTTTTAAGCATGTATTCTGTCTACAGTTTGGTAAAAGTAACAGTTGTTGGTTACTTGAACTTTTACTAATGTTGGAGTAACATGGGAAAATCACTAGATTGCTTTCTGAGATGAAAACTGAGTCATTTGTGGGCATGTTCATATACTTACTATACTTGCTTTCCATGATCATGCCAGGTAAAAATAGGAATGCTTAAATATTTATGCAGAATATTACTTAGGGAGGCACAGCCAGAGCATTACACAAGCATTTGTATCTACTCGAGTTCAGGGCATGCTTATTCCATAAAAGACTGCTGCTCGTGAGCCACCAGAGGAGATTTAGTCTCAGCCCTTCTTCAGGTCTCCATTATCCAGGTGTTTCTTCAGTCCAAAACCCACAGTTAGCAGGAGTGATTATACTGTTGTCACAGAATTTATTAGGCATACAGGGATGTTAGTCATACACATAAGATACGGAGCCCTTTATTAAAAGCTGTTAGTGGGCAACTCAGTTTTGTNTTTTTTTTTTAATAAAGGCAAAACTGAAATGCGTGTTACTTTTAGAAGTTCTGGCTTAGTTGTGATTCAGTCATACCAGCCAGGCCCTAATGCAGAATGACATCTGGGTTAGAGAAGAGCTGGTACTGCACTAATTGCCCATATAGATTTTTATTGAATAAGCTCCATTTCAGGGTCTATATATATTAACACCAACTATTTCAACTTTAAATGTTCTGTCCAGAAGATTGCAAATGCTGATGATATTTAATATGACATTTTAAAGACAAAAGGCAGCCATGCTGGGAAGAAGTGATGGGTAAGGAGAATGACGCCAGAGTGACAGAATTAGTTAAAGGTTAAAAATCAGAGTTACTTTGTAATGCACATGTGCAGAATAACAAGGATGCTTGTTACCTTCTGAGTTGCTGGGTTCATAGATTCTAAAGATTGTATAAAGCCTTATCTAAGGTATAAATCAGATGGTTTTGCTGAATTGATTTTTGTTTGAATTACAACATATCTCTAAGAAAAAAAAAACCAAAACTTTATTCTTATTTTGTTCTAAAGTCCTTAAGAAACCCAGAAAAGGCTGCCAATAAGATGAAATATGAAAGAAATTACCTCTTTCCCTCTTTCTCTCTCTGTCTCGATCCCCCTCCCCACCTTAGCTATATGGAAGACACAAGAGTCTGCAATTCTCTCCCAGGTATCAAAGGGGAGCTCCCCCAGCTGAGAAGGGGGAGCGGTGAGCGTGATTCAGCTGGGAAGGAAACATCCTCTGTGCCATCATCAAATGATAAAAGCTGCGCCTCTGGATTTTACCAGCCTTTGAATCTCCTGCTTTCAATCCTTTTGAGGGAAAGGCTTCGTATATTTGTGAACCCACAAGCATGTCCTTTTGAGCTTTAAAGGCTGTAGATGGCTTTCATGCTGCATGAGTTTTGCGTGACTTAAATTCACTACCGTGAATGTCTGGGACTAGAAATAAAACTGATACAAAGAGTCCAGCTGGATAATAACTGTGTAGGGCTTCAAACCTCCAGAGTGTAGTTAGAAGCATCTTACAACGGGCCACAATTTATTTTTTTTAATCACTTTCACTTTGTCCCTTGTGCAGCCCTACAATTAAAAAGTAGGTTATTATCCCTCTCAAAAACATATCAGGGTAACAGGAAGAGATACTCTTATTTAGTAGGCTGAATGGATAGAGTAGGAAAAAACAGACACCCATCTTTATGCTGCTTTTCAGGTCTTAAAGAACGTGAATAGAGATTTTGGGGACTTGGCAGTGGTGAGTTCTGAAGGTCAGCATGCAAGCTACTGGGTGATCTTTCTGTTTAATTTATTTGGATGTTTTGCAGGTCTGATGTAGTACTGAGGCTAGAAGAAGCGGAAATATGTAAAATCAAATGTCATATAATCTAAAGCCATGAAACAAGTGGTTGTTTTTGTTGCATTGAGCTGGGAAGGGGAGGTCAAAAAAGATATTAGACCATGATTTGGTCAAAGAAAAACCCCTTGGTTTTCTGGAGAAAGCTTTGCCCATCGACTTATGCATATTCATGTACCCTGCACGACTTATGCATATTCATGTACCCTGTAAGCTGTAACCAAACCCTCATGCCTGCCCCCTTGCTCCCATTGGTTGGTTTGTAACACCCGCCCTTCTCTCCCTCTCTCCCCATTGGTTGGTTTGTAACACCCGCCCTTTCCTCCCTCTCTCCCTATTGGCTGTTCTGTATCACCCCGCCCCCTCGGGTGTCCCTTATAACCCCCCCGTGCCAAACGGAAGTCTTCCTCTCGGTTCCTAGGCCGCCATGTGGGCCCTCTCCTTTCCCGGGGGGTCTACGGAATAAAAGCAATGGCGGCCAGCCCGAGGGCCACCTCCATCACCTCTGGGGTGCCTTACCATCATTCGCAGGGAGGTGCAAGGCCCACAGCGGCCATGAGTGGGGACAGCTAGCTAGCAGAGGTGCTGACCTCGCCCGAGACCCCGTGCAGGGGCTTTGAGGAACACGCAGCAGTTTGTCCCACTCAGCACCAGAACCTGCAGGCGCAATTTTAAACATGTTTTCAAGGTCCACCCAGTTGTGTTAGCTCTAGACTGCCTTCCTTGCTCCTAAACCATTTCAATGCCACTGTGAAGACCAGCAGAAAGGCCTGACTTGCACTGCAATGAGACTGCATCAATCAAAGTTTTATTAAACTAAACCTGGGGATGACTAGAAATAACTATAGCATTTCATTTTGTGGTGTGGAATTCATTGCAGGTGTTTGAAGAAAACTGGTCTTGATGATAAATATAAAAGACATTACTAAGAAAGCAGATGTAAATGCCACTTCATTGTTTTCTTAAGCCTTGGTAAAGTCAACAGTGAATGCAGATAAGTGCAATTAAAAGCATGGGTCTCATCAAAAGAGTGAAGCCTCCAGAACTGGCATCAAAGCAGTCCCTGCTCACTGGCTGCCCAATGTCAATGATTCAGCCCTTTGAACATAAAACACGGAGTAATGGGATTGTAAACAACTGGCACACAAAGAACACGACAGGCAAAGGCCAGGGTGTCCCTGACCTAGATGAACATGTACAGCAATGTGGCCCATAGCATTCCTAGCACAGCTCTATATATTTCATTGATTGGAATAAAAAGACCAAAAAACTTGTGATCATGAGTTTTAAAATGTTTCAGACTAGAAACACTCTTATTTGAAGGGGCACACTGCTGCAACACTTCCATTTTTGTGATACTTCACCCAGTGTTACTTGGACATCATAAAATCATTTTGTTTTCTCAAAATATTTTTCAGAGATCCAGCTTGAAACTGCAAGTGGATGTTCAGATATTTTTTTCCTCTAGAATATGGCAGTTATGATGAATCAGAGTTTATTCTGTGTTCTGTTGATCACCATAGTAACCTGCGCTCTCTGTGTTTAATGGGGAACAAAAAGTTATTTATTTGACAGGGATGGAGTTCTGGGAAGCAATGGTTTATGAACACTGGCAAAATATTTTAATGGGACTATTTGCTTCTCAAATTGTTAATGTGTACCAGTAATTTGCTCTTTATCTGTCATGAAGACCTCACAAGATGAAATTGATTGTAGTTAAAAGGTGTTCATTAGAATTACAGCTATTTTCAACTCTTTTCAGCTGTTATATAAAGCTGGACAGTGCCCTATTCAGTCCAGATTGTTTACTGATATATAAAGCATAGTAAAGGTACCTTGCTTGCTATTGGGCTTCTTTTGTATTTGCAGGAACCAAAGAGATTCTTAAATTGCAAAAAAAATATAAAAATTGACTGTTATTATTTATTGAAATCATGCTGTTTCATATCAGAACAGATCTATTTTTTTCAAGCCCAAAGGGTGAGATTTGCCCACCAGTTTTTAATCGGTCCTTTGGTGGTGCAAATTGATTTATTTTATGAAATTACTTTCAGTGTGTTAATTGATCTTTTTGCCTGCTCAGTTTTAACAGGGATCAATCCATTGATCTGCCTCATAGAAGTGGCCCCACAAAATGCAGAGGTGGCACAGACGTGGCAATAACTGGTATCCAGTGTGGGGCAGAGGAACCTGAAATGCTCTTTTTACCCAGCCCCTTGTTATGTGGGACTCAGACACCAAATCTGCCTTCTTATTGAAACTTTCCTTGTGCAAATTTTGTCTCAGGGGCAAGCTGTGGGAAACCAGGGTGGCTGCTGCCCATGCAGGTTTTCCTTTATGAAGAGAGTTTCTGCACTTTCAGTACCCTGTGGAAACACACCACGATGTGAGGTTTAGAAAGGAATCCATCAGGAAAAGCTGTGCTCATTACGTTTCTCATCTCTACCTGCAATGAACACTTCATTATGGAACATCATTATTATATAGCTATAAACCACTTAATTTTTTCCTACGTTTACAATTTACCTAAACCACAATTACAAACGCATATTTTTAGGCCATCTCCAGTCCTTCAAGCATTCCCATATTCTATTTATCTTTTCTTAAGCATTTTATCATTCTGCAGCGTACCATATTTTACAACGCATACAATTTTAAAGCTTGAATTTCACCAGCCCTATAGGGATTGTTTTACCCAGAAGACTGAATTTATTTCTTCTAACCCTGGAAGAATTTTGATGTTTACGCTGAGATATTGAATGTATAAAAAAAAAAAAAAAAAGTAAAATACCGCTATTAATCCAGAATTTTCATTTTATTAGAAGCACAGGTCCAGTACTTAATATACTTATTTTATACAGTTAAATATACATTATGTCCCGCAGAAGCAGATGCAATCAATACCAAGCAGCAAGCAGAATGTGAATATCAATTGTACAAAAAACCCCTTTCACACTCATGTTATCAAGGAGCTTTTCAAACCTCTATTCTTAGGAACACCATTTGGAGGATTGTGCATACGCATGTGTAAAATGAACTGCTATTATGACTTCATCCGTGTGTGTGTGTGTTGGCACTGCAGACAGTTTTGCTGAAGTAATAATTTGGTCATATCAAGAGGCGGAAAATCGGATCACGGAAGCACTATTCAGATGGAATTGCTGAGTAAGAGCATTGTGGTTTTTTCTCTCTTGTAAAGAGATTAAATACCATACCTGGATAATACTTCATAAATACCACACACAGAGTACTTATGGGACAGATAAGGCAAGGCTGGTAGCACAAGCAAAAATCAGAGGAAATGTTACCTGTGATAGATGCATTTTTCTACCATAAGGAGCTCACTGGGAATGCAGAGGTTTTGCCCTAAAAAACAGTTAGGTAAAATTTTAGCAATGCTTTTTAATTCCAAAACCTGCAGAATGCGGGGGGACTGGGTATGGCGTGCTTGATGGTTTAACTTTGGAGACCAGGTTCAGATTTTTCAGTAGCTTTATAGCAAGCTAACATTGCATCGACTCCACTCTAAATGTTCAAAGTCACATAAGTCTCATTTTCGGATTTATTTAGGGCAAGTCTATATAGGCAGGTGCACAAAGAGACAGGCTGTCACAGGGTACTCTGAGGTTTCCAACACAAACTAGTTCTGAACAATAGTTCAGAACAATCATTCAAGAATACAAATAGTTCAAGAATAATATAACTCTTCTTAAAACATTAAGCCCAGCTGAGCTTATCTAACAGTCAAGACCAGTCCAAACACTTTAGCCAAGCTCACAAGCACAAGATTCTTGCCTAAATTAAAGCGCAGACAGGTAAAATTTGAATTGTCCTTGCAGATGGGACTACAAAACCTACAGAATCATAGAATCACAGAATGAAATAGGTTGGAAAAGACTTTTCAGATCATCAAGTCCAACCTGTGACCTAACACCTCCTCACCAACTAAACCACAGCACTGAGTGCCACGTCCAGTGTTTTTTTAAACGTCCAGGGATGCTGACTCCACCACCTCCCTGGGCAGACACCTTTCACAAAGCTGGGATGCATTTTAATAACGTAATATTGGGCACACTGGATACAACAAGAAGATCTTGGATAAGAAACTGCATAAATGCAAGGCATTAGATCATTAATCCCACTGTTTATGCTCTCACATTCTGATGATCAATGTATGCTGGTATCCTTTTCCCAGAAAATAAAATAGTTATTTCTGAGGTAATGGTGAACAGCTTGTAGAGAACTCGCATATAGGAGTTGTACATAAATTATGCACCAAAGAATTTACAGAGATATTTCATTTCCTTTGTAAATGTCATCCTTAGAGAGCACTGGTGACAGACATCACACACAATCCACCTCTTGTTAATGCACGCAGAGCCACAGTACACAGGTCACATGTACCAAATAGAACACTTCAGCTCAAGAAAAGAAATACAACCGTAAAATGGATTTGCTTGCACAAAGGCATGGAAGTGATCAAATAAAGCAGGAAGGCAATATTGATTTTGATATAGGCACCCCTAAAAATACAGGCTTTGCAGAGTCAATACTGTCTTGATTTAGGTTCTAACCCAACCCAAAAGTCTCAGACTCGGCTCCATCCACTTATTGATTTGTCTGGCATGCTGGGTTGTTTTTTTTTTCCAGAAATGCTTTTCTGCTCTCAAATTTTAGCTAGCTCTCCCAAAAGAATGTCTAATACAGTCACAAAGAGCAATTCTGTTCCTTACAACTGAGCTATTGACTATCGTAATAAAAAGGAAAGACAGAAGTCATGTCAGCTTAGCTTCTCACAGGACCTCACAGTGCTCCTTCATTCAAAAACACTTATGTAATCAACAAGCAGTGGGTAATGAGTTGCAAAATAGCAGAAGCCCTTAATTTTCTATCAGGTATGGTAAAACCTTTATAAAGAAGTTGAGCAGATCTTGAGAAATAAAACTCCTTATAACTACCACCAATGCATCAGTTCTTTGGTATTTTGCTACAATGCCTCTTCTATTTTATTTTTTTTCTCTTCTGCTGCCTGACATCTAAATGCCTATAATTTTAGACATAAAGACCACATGTAAGGAAAAAAAATCCACAGAAAGAGAGCTGCAAGATATTATTTTTGCTATTTGTAGACAGTAGTTTCACCTGAAGTGCATCTTCAACACCTTTGTCTTTAGATGGGGAGGAAGGGGGTTTAGATGAAGGAGCACAAAGACACAATACAGCTCCTTTAACAAGCCTTAACAATTTTGGTTTTATTAAATTTCTGTGGTAAAATTGAAAACCTTTAGGTAGGGACAAAAAAGCCCTGACGATGAATCATCAAGGAAACCAATAGAGGAAATACAGCCATGCTTAGAAGAGATTAAACAAGTCATAAAGTTTTTAATAAAAGTAGGATGCAGGAAATAGGAGGAGACATAAGTGATTGATTGAGGTGCAAATGTATGTGTGGGTAGGAGGAAAGGAAAGGGTAAATTTGTCTGGGGATTAAATCCATTTAGGTCATTATAGTTCAATATGGCCATGATCCAGAAAAACGCTTGAGCATATGCTTGGTTTTAACATGACTCACCCTCTCAAAAGCTGAGCTCTGCTGACTTGTTCAGACTCAGGTTTGAATGATTTCATCAGTATCCTCTCTTAAATTATGCCACCCCACTTTAAAGCTTACAAGACAACAAAGTGAAAGATGGAATGACTTTGGATTGGTTATCTACTTGAAGAATCCATTCTGGACACAGGAAACTGCACACTCTGCTTTCCATTATGGAATGAGCTTAGAAATGGAAACCTATTTTTTGCAAACACAGAGGCTGAAGAAGAGGAATGTCAATGGCAGCCAGAGGGGATGGGACATCGGGGCTTTGCAAGCTTTTATTTGCTGGAAAATCACGCTGAAATTTTGTGAGAGAGGGCACATGATAACATGATTTAATTGGGCCAAAATTACTATGCCTTTAGTAGTTATTTGTGTGGTTCCATCAGTGGTACTTGTGCTTGCAGGCTGCAGGGTCCCAGTGGAGAAGGACCAGGTCTGGACCACCAGCTGTGCCGCAGGAGTGCCCAAGGACAGGGCAGAGCAGCTCCTCCTCTCCCCCTGGGATGGGGCTCCCCAAAGTGCCTCTCTGGAGACATTTTGTGTTGCAGTCGTTAACTGCTGATAACAAGAAATGGATTCTTCGATTGTTCTTTCTACCCCAAGTTTTGGTGGGATTTCTGGTCAGGGCAGAGGAATGATTTCGGAAGAAGTCTGACTAAATCCGTGGTTCTGAACCATTAATTTGAGCTGATTATCTTGTGAAAAGACCCCACTTTTAAATCTCACATATTTTTAACCCATCTTCTCATCCATAAGAGTCCATTCTTCTTCCTCTCTAAGCACCAATCTTACATTTTCTAGGGCAGAAAGAAATACCATTCTGGCTTTTCAGAAATGAACAAAGTAGAAAAGACTAGATACACAATACAAGTCAGCATCACCAGGTACCATATTTATTTTTCTTAACTCTCTTTCCTGGGAAATGGGAATAGAAGGCTCACAGCTTTCATTGAACAATCAAGTTAATTTCTAGTTCTCAAGGTTTCACAGAAAAGCATTAAAATATAATTCTTGCAATGTCACCACAAATATCACTTTGACTTCTTAAATTTTCCTCACTTTTGAGCAGTGTCTCTGGGGATGCAAAAATTCACTTATATGAGCAATTTGCAGAATAGAGGGACCTGTTCATCTAATGTCACAGAGTTCTTTTTCCTCTAGGAAGCTGTGCTGATGCACAAGAGCAAACATCTCTATATTAACACAACCAGTATGTCCACAAGATATTTTTTTCAATTGCTGCATTTTATTAATAAGCTACTAGTTAAAAGGTTTCTTTGAAACAATTCTGAAGTCGAAATTAAAAACTGTGTGTCTTTTTCAGCATTTTTATGTTTCATTAATTGTCAAACTCTCAGTCACCTCCGATGAGGGGGCTGATAATTATCCAGGGTTGCCAATTAACCTACTTAGCAGGTCACACAGGTAACTGGCATAGATTGTGTCAAACCTCATTACTGGGATAATAATTTAATCACCCAGTGCATTGACTGAAGGCCAGAGAATCTGGAGAATAAATTAAATAGGAAAACAAAATTAGTAGCTAGACAGACATTGTATTTAAATACACGAAAACAACAAAATTATAAAGCATACTACTCACTAGTAGAAATCCAGTAAAGTCTGGGATGGGGGCTGGGGGTATTGAGAGTGGGGGTTTTCAATCACAACATCTAGCCTGAGTATAAAAAAGTGTTATATGTCACCTTGCTTCTATGAATGCAAGTTTAACTCATGAAGAGTCTGCGAGCATGTGTGTTATTCTTCAGCATTTAAATAGACACGCAATGCAATTGTCTTGAATGCAGTGTTGCAGCCCAGACCTACCCAGGCACATCTGCTTTGGGAGCTCTGGGCAACAATCCTGCCCTCTCCCTTCCTACACAACACAGCCTTCTTCAGGTCTTTGTGCCTGCCTTCAGAGCAATGACAAAGGAATGTCAAGTATGAAGGTCACATAATGGATAAAATAACATTGCATGATCTGTCAAGAAGGACAGGAGAGATGAAAAAATTACAATAAGTGCAATTGTCAAAGTCATGGAGTCTGTGAAAAAGCTTCCTCTGTACAATAATGCTCTGCATTTACAAGGTGACTGAGTATATAAGAGGTAGGAATAGAAGAGTCTGCCTGGAAGTAGAAAAACATTTTTTGTGCAGATGGAGAAAGAACTACTAGAAGAAACAATAGCATCTTTAAAAGAGGGTTTGATACATATAGGTTACATTTGTGTTTGAAGCTTGTATCTGCTTCAAAGAGAGGTATCAACTTTTCCAGAAATTATCGGTTTTGATATTCAAAATATAGACTGAAAGAAAAAATCCCAAACACTTAATGCCAAGACTTACTTAGTCCTGAATGTGTGACATGTAAGGTGTCCCACAGCACAGACAAAAGCACATGCAAGACTCCAGAAAAGACGAGAATATGGTGAACTTGCCCTTGTCTTCATGGTCTATTTCAGTGGTTTACTGTCTGCAAAAACAAGAGGGCTATAAAAGAAGCCATCACTCCTCCGAGCAGTGGATCATTCACTTTAAACATATCTCATAGATGTTATAGCCGAGAATTACAGCACACTGAGCACTGCTCCAGGACTTGTAATTTATTCACTCAGTAGGGAAAAAGTGACTTCCATAGCAGCACTTGATAGGCCTGTAAAATAAAAAACAACCAGCACAAAAAAAATAGCCAGTGGGCCAGGAATGAGTGTTGGTTTGGCCAGGAATGAAAATTTGGTTGGGTTTGGTTTTTATAACAATAAGCAAAACCACATGCTTAAGTTACTGGATGTGACCAGACCACTCATTTATGCTGTCAAATATATTATTTTGAATTACAAATTGTCTTGTGACTGAAAGAGTATACACTATAGCAGAAAGGCTGAGCTTATCTATTCCAGTTCTGGAATTACAGAAACAACAGGCAGCTCTTAAATGTCTATTTTACTTGTTCCCACAGAACGTAAATGCTATAGTAGTCAACAACTTCTTAGACCTTCTTTTTTTGTTGTTTTTTGAAATGACTAAAGCAGGGTAGCACTATTTGTGAATGCTACCCACTAGTTCAGGAGTGCCAGATAACGGAAACTGCACGCAGAGGAAAAATCACTTTAACCTAATTAGTAGAAAACTTAGCATTGATGAGTTAAACTTTCTCATTAAAACTTTCCCTGGTAAAAAAGCAACAAGCTTGAAGATAATAGATTTATTTATTTATTTTGACATAAAGCAAGAGCTCACAAGTTCTGGATAAATTCAGTGTAAGGGCCTTTCAGGAGGTGTCAGCAGTTACAGAAGACCCACAGTTCCCATTCGGCTTTTCTGGTTCTTGTGAATATTTCCAGTCTTTTCAGCTCATTGCTACTTTTTATATATTAGGCATGAAAGTAATAAATGGCTAATCAAATTACACAGGCTACAGTCACAGCAAAGAGCGACAGTAGGTTAAGAAACTCCATTAGAATACTGAATATTTCAATACCTAGCTATCTAGCAAAATCATATTTTATAAATGCTTTGATAAGGCAAAAGCATTATTGACTCGTTTCCATGATGGTCTAGAAAGCCTCCATTTCGGAGGACAGCTAAGGGCACTAATATAGCCTCAGCAGCATGATTCCCATGTTGGGAAGGCAGGATATATCCTGAGCAGGGTTTCAAGCCCAAGAGAGGGCACCAGTGTGGGTCTAGAGGTGCCTGCTCTGCTGCAGCTGCAAGGGACCACTGCAGAGACTGAACATCCACTGACTAACTGCATCTTCTTCAAAAATGGATTTTTCTGCATGAGAGCCACTCTGAGTGATCTCTGGGGAAAGGATCAATTAGAGACTTTTGGCTTCCCCTTCATTTATTACATTTTCCATTAAAATAATGTTTCCAATTGTTCTCTCATTTATAATTCCCAGTCTGTAATTGTCATGGACAGTAACCCCATTAGACTGTTGTCTTAGCACCATGTAACAACACTTCATTTTAAAACAGTGCTTTGCAGGGACACCATTATTCTTCAGTTGCAACCACCTGTGTATTTGTCAACTACAAATATAATGAGAAGTACTAGCCCATATTAAAGTACCGTAATACAGTGTGAGAGCATTTTGGACAGGTCTGGACTGGTTAAAATGTTACTCAGCACATCCTCCCAGTAGTGTGCAAGCTTGAATATTCCTGCTCAGTGCTACCCTTCTTCATTCCTCTTGTTATTCAGACTAATCCTGACTTTCATTCACCTGTAGAGGTGACACTAATTTCTGGATGCTTGCAGAAACTGAACCATATACCCCCCGGGACACTTTGGGGCAGGGAACGGCTTCTTCTCCCTCTGGTGAAAATGGTGACTGCTCACAGCTGCTAATTTCCACTGCGATGAAAAAGGCAGGCTTTAATTAGAAGAAGGGAAGACAAGGGAAGAAGGCAGGTCTGAGCCTCCCCAGGCTTAGAGCAACACCTCCCCAAGGAAGGTAATGCAGTGCTTCCCCCACCCCAAAGCAGAGCTAAACGTGCTGCAGAGCACTTTGCTCTGCTCTCCCTCCCGGGTCTCAGCCTCACCCCTCCTTGGGGAGTGATATTTGGCTGGGGACATCACCTACAACCTTGGGGGGCCCTTAGCAGAGCATTCACCCAAATGCCAGGGCTAGGAGAGCAGGGCACACTGCTTTTTTTCTCGCCCCATCATGATTGCCTGTTTCTCTGGACAGCAAAAATAGATTTAAATCACTGCAAGCTGTGAAGAGCCCAGACCGCTCTATCCCACTCCCTAGGCAAGCATTTTATCACCAGGCTGTATTTTCTACAAATAGATACTATATATTATACTCAACGCCGAGCACAGTCATCCCTCTTCAAGCCCTGGTGAGAAGAGCAGTGCTGGAAACCTGGTCTAGGACACAAATTAGTCCCATATAACTTTCCATGCTGAAGGTGTCACTGGCTGCCTGCATCTGTGCTGGGCAATTCTGGCTCAGGAAGCGACACATCTTTTGGTTTAGGGCTGCACAACATGGCTGGTTTTTGTTTGCCTCTGTGGCTTTCCCACTGCTCACAGAAGAAAGCCTTTATCCCTTGGTAAATGCACACTGAACTAATGCATTGTCAAGGATTCATTGCAAAAGGACGGTTTACTTCTCAAGATAATGCTAAAGATTCCCAAATGTGAGAGCCTGCAACAAAATGTAAAACATTTTAAATATAATGCAGTGAATAACCATGGACTTTCCATAATAATCATCATTTAGTGAATGTATAAATAGAATAAAGGCAATATTGAAGCAAATAAATGACCTTTGACACAAAGAATGGATTGCATTTCATATTACTTTACTTAACTGCCCCCTCCTTCCCCTACCAAACAGAAGCTTTATTGACAAAATGTGCTCTGGTGATTTAGTCTGTAGACTTAAAGAATGTGCAACTCTGGGAAAAACTGAAATATGGATTCTATTTGTCCGATGAGGAATGGCGTGTAATAACTTAATGAACTAGAAGCTTATTAGTTGTAAAAAAGAGAAGGCGTTGTCTATCGATCTTTTTTTTTTTTAATTCAAAAATGTTCAGGTGGATAAGCATCAAATCCATTTCACATTTATTGTCTTATGAATAACAATATGTGCTAGAATCTCAACAAGCTACAGAAATATATCTCAGCCTCTAGTTTAACATGCATTTTATTAGTTAGTTTTGGAGGCTCTATTCGAAACCCGAGTCATTAGAATATCTGCTAAAAAATTTGGCCAGCAAAAAATTCACTTGAACACAAGAGCTACCCTGAATTCATCAAAACTGTGGAGCGAAAGAAATTCAAACACAGTGACAATGACAGCTGTGTTTCAATAGCTATTTATTTCTCTATGGACACGTAAATACAAAAGGACAGCAAAACACCAATTTTAACAAGAAACTTGTAGAGAAACCAGCCGAATATAAAAGGGAAGAATCAAATCCTCGGCTGTTAAAGAAGTTTTCTCCACTTTGTAAGTACAGGAATTTACCTCACCTACACTTTCTTGTGGACCTATTTATTTTGCACAATTGAGTGATATTTGGATCATGATGGGCATGTGTGAATATGCACAAAAATGACAACAATAAGGCAGTTTAAAATCCATTAGATGCTTCTCCCAGTCTCAGCTGATATTATCTCTTAAAGAATCACTTTAACAAATAGGAATTAGCCCTAAACAAATACATAAAACACATGTGCATTTAACAAAAAATGGCAGAAAGCAGGAAATTCAAAGTTCAAGCCAATGCATACAGAGGTATGCGTAGAACAAAGCAGTCAGGTTCTAATCTATCAGCCCCAATATTTCATGTGCTGCATAGATCCCTGGGTAATTGCAATTTTAACCCTGCAAAGGATCGATTTTTTTTGCTTTGATTTTCTTTTCCAGAAATAAAAATAAACAAAGAAAGAAGATCTGCGTTAATTTATGCCTCCGGTAGGCTCCTGTGTGGGGGCTTTTTTAGTTTATTGTTTAGTTGGGGTTTTTTTTCATGTGTCCAGTCTAGCAGCAGATGTCTTACATACATTAGGCTGTTTAGAAGAACAGTCATAGCCATTTCACTTAATCAGGTAATAGCACACTATTGACATATTAGACCAATTTAATACATTTGTTTTCTTTATCCATTTACATTTCATCTCAAAGGTCTCCAGTACAATGGGATTTTGAACTATTTGTGCTGAGCACAATCGAAGGGCCAGTAATCCAATAATTTGATTTTCTTGCTGGAGAGAACAGGAGAGAGGGAAAGGCATCTTTCTCTTGCTCCAGCAAGGGAGCTGCAGGCCTGCATTAGGCTCTAAGCTTCCTATGTGAAACATACCCTAAGGGCAACAGAAGGCCACTTAAACACAGCTTGGAGGGCATAACTGGAACATGGCTGTGGCACGTTGGCTTTCTGCCCAGGAGTAAATTCCAACCATTAGCATCAAACACTCATCCTGAAGCTCTCAAACTGAAATTAAATGCCATCTATCAAATGAATAAACAATAATAAAGTAGCACAAGTAAATTAAAAAAATAAATTGCAGTAATTTATACTGTGGATCATCTGTTCAGGGTTGCTGTTCCAGACTGCTTGCCTCAGATTATCTTTCAGCCTGTTTTTTCACCGTTGGATTTTTGCATGTGTATAACAGCCCTTGATACACAAATTGTCAATGTTACTCGTTACTAAAAAAATAGTTTTAAATAATGCTTGCTTTTCCTATGCAAATAATTTTGTTTACTTCTGCTAGTCATAGGTTGAGTCTACATGAGTTGTGTCTAAAAAAGAATAAAAACAACAACAATTAAACATGCAAAAATGTACCTTTAGATATCTCAGGTGGAACTGCACATTCTGGTTTAGGCAGTCCAGGAAAATTTCAGCAGACTTCAGAATTTGGAGAGCTGTGAATTTACAGTGAATTCACCCTTTAAAAGTGCTCAAAAGAAAAGCAACCTGTAGTTTGGGATGGATTTTAAGAGGGGGATTTTCAATAAGCAGAATTTAATTACCTAACTGAAATTTTTGCTATGGCATCCAGGCTAAACCTTCACTTTTTGTGAAGAAGAAGAAAAAAAAAACTCAGGGAAACTATTGCTCTTTATCTGAATCACAGCTATTACAGCAATAAATTCAGCCTTGTGCTGAGATGGGACAGTATTGCAAAGGAAAGCAAAAGGAAATATTTCACTTACTGAATATTAGTCTCATTTCCCAAAACAAGTTGACTCTTCCCAGGAACTTCTTTCCCAAAACTTCCTTAGGGTATGAAATAATTGGGTATTAGCCAGCGTGTTCTTGACCCAAAGAATGGAGCAGAAAACATGCAAGACTTGTCTGGATTACTAGAGGAAATAAAAGAGAAATTAGAGTAGATGCATACTGCCTGAGCCCGTGGCTCTCTTCATATTGCTCGTTGGGACTGGAGGCTTTTACCTGCATTTATAGCAGGGCAAAAGACCTGAGGCAAAGAGCAGGCAGAAAGGAGGGGAAGGGAAACTAGAACGGCACAACCTTCTCCCTTTTCAGATTTATTTTCCCCTGCCTGCTTGCCCTGCATTTAGTGTGGGGCTGTGGAAAAGGAAGGCTGCCAGCTCCATAGCATCCTATTGCATAAAGGGCATCCTGTCTCAATCCGAGGCAACAGAAAACTTATGAAAAAGTGCCTGCACACTAAGAGAGGAAAAAAAAGCAAAATCTTACTTATCATAAATCCTGTGCACAGTCTTCTGAACAAGTGATTGTTTCCTTTTTCCCCTCTTGTACATGGGATCAGCTGTAACCCACCAAAACCTCCGAGGTCCCCTGGGTGCTGTCCCAGCACCCCGAGCAACCCATGGGAGGAGCGGCCAAGGACACCAGCGTGTGGGGACAGTTCCCATGGCCTGGAAGGATGAAAACAAGTCGTTAGTATGCACCAGACAGTGCCAAGGGCTGAGCCTGCTGCTGCTGAGTGCTGCACTGAGGGCTCAGGTCATGGTTTTGCTAATTCTGTGCTCTTGGTACACCTAGGAAACACCACCAACAGCCAGCGGGGCTCACACACCTGCCTGAGTGCAAGACAGCATAACCACAGTGCTGGGGCAGGTGTCGGAGCCACTGAGGAAGTGTCTGACTCTCAACGTCAACTGGTTCAGTGGGGCTGTGCAAGTAAAGTCCCCCTGGGACTGGTTGGTCTCTGTTGCAGTTGCCCTGCTGCTGTGCCAGGTGTCTCTGGGCAGGGTGCAAAGCCTTAGTGCTGGTTCATAGTGGTTCACAATGATCCCCAGGAAGTGCCTGTATACTACAGGGGACAAACAGGAGCCCATAAAGATTCTGGGATGGGCTGTGATCTTTCTAGCATCACAGCAATGTGGTGCACTAGGCTGTAGGAAAGGCAGGGGAGCGGTCAGCTGCCATGGAGGGCTGCCATGGATGGATGCAGCTCTTCGGTAAGGACAGGTCAGGACGTTAAGGGTGAAGAGCTGCCCTCGATGTGAGAGAGAAGCTGGGGCACACAGAGCTGTCTGTGCCTTGGGACAGGTGATGAGCCAGCTGACAGCAGGTCAGGACCACAGGGCAGTCCATGGTGAGTGACTTTGTAGTGACTGTCTGCTACAGGCCACCTGACCAGGGAGAAGTAGATGAGGCAAAAACCTGAAAGCATCCTCATACTCACAGGACATCAAGGGTCAGAGCACTGCAGGCACACCGAGTGTTGTTAATGAAGTAGAACACACACATCTCAGTGTGCTCCTGGTGGACCCTAGCTTGGCTCTATCCACCTTGAACAGTGGCTCTCATCCTCTGCATAACCATCCTTCTGCCGTTCAGAGGATGGTGAGCACTCCCTGTACAGACCTCCTCAGCAGTCTCCATGCTTCCTCATTGTCTTACACCCCACCAGAATGATCTGCAGCAGAAAGAAAGTTTCAGTCCTCTCCAGCCTTGTCCTGATGATCACTGATGCCCTGAAAGTGTAACACATGCAAACAGGGCATATTGGCTGCAAATTTAGAGAAAACATTTATTTTCATATGGGCAAAAAGGAGGTTGTTGGCATAAGAAGTGTGTGTGTGTGTGTATGTACATCTGCTTTAAATTAAGCTCCCCCATGATTCCAAGTTAGATTTCACTCTATTTCAAAAGCCTTCACTTGACTTATATCTCAAAGTGTCTCAATAGAAAGAAAGAGGATTGGAAAAAGTTTGCTACCTATAGTAAAAGGAAGAATAGTATCCCCAGCACTGTGCTTCCCCATTCCTACACCTGTGTGGAAGGAATTGCTCTGATTTTGTTGCAGTCAGATTTCCCTGTATCACAGAATATGGCCTGCAGAACCAGTTTTGTCTCAGTTTATAAACAGTTTTACATACTCTTATGGTGGTGGAAAGATTCCACAGCAATCAGAAAGTCCTATGGTATGTTCTGGGGATGGGGGACCATTTCTAGAGAATTTGAGGGAGGAATTTTAATATATTGGGAAGAGCTTATAACTTCAAACATAAATTAGGACACTTACTTTTCTTTAAACCCTATGTCCAGCTGTTCAGATTCAATGAGTGCCTCAGGATCTTGCCTCACAACACTCTTGTACACATCTCCATAAAACAAGTGCTCTGCTTATTCTGTATTTCAGCAATTTAAATGCACAACAAATTCTCTCATGCTGCAAATTTATCTTCATTGAGCTATCTTTTGATCTTGGGCATTAACTCTGATCAGCACTAAGGCAGAGCCGGTCTATCCAATTAGCAGGTGACAGCCTCTGAAACTCAGGACACAGCACCTCTGTTACACTGCCTTCCAGGAGGTTTGACCTCAACAAACACGTTAAATGAACCTGGCCACAGTATTTGTCTGCCTACCTCAGCTGATCTGCTCAGATGGTATTTTGCCAGTTAGCAAGGTAAAATACTGATTTCAGGAGGTGCCAGAGAAGGATAGCTTTAGGTCCATAACTTGCTAAGGCCTGTTAATACAGCTTTCTTCTGACTCTAGTCAATCACATAAAGCATCTTGACTTTCTCCGCATGAAAGGAACTCATTATCAGACACTCCCTTGTATGGAATCCAAACAACAAACCAACTTGTTTTCCAACATCTGCAAAAAACAAGTCTATCTTTCACAGGAGATTGGTTTTGTGCTGTTGGTAGGTTGTTGTGCTACTGATGCCATCAAGGAACCTGTTTCACTCGATAGTTAAACTTGGAGCAATGACCTCCCTATTCCTTGTGTTTTCCCCTGCTCAGAGCAAGGGGCTTCCGAGCCATTGTCAAGGCTCCTGTGCACAGATACCAAGTGTAGCTCTGCACTGAACGCCAAATAAGCCCAGCACTTTGTTTTGTCGGCAATTTCAAAGCCACAGGGGGAATCCATGACTCAACTTCCATTAAAATTCACTAGTTAATTGTGAATATTTGTATCTCACTGCTTTGTACCTCCAGTTAATCCGTTTGTGTCTGTTTATGTCAACGGATGCCTGCTTGCTTTGACGCTGCAGAACCCCAAAGCTATGAGAGCAGGAATGCCAAGATTTGAGAATGTACTGCAAGCTGGCTGAAATCAATGACTCTCCAGATGTTCCTGGACGCCTGAAGATTTATCAAGTGAGGCTGTATTGAAGAACCCGTAGGCAACAGCAGGTGTGAAATGTCTCAATGTATTTCATAAGAGTGAAACACAGCTAGAATGGACAAGTAAAACTCCAAGTTCTAGTAATGGTTCCAATCATTTCTGAAACTAAGCTTGACTGGCGGTATGACTTCATTCATTCAGCACCTCCAGTGGGTCATTAGTGCTGAACCTGGTGGGTGGTCATATAAACAGAGCACTGGAACATCAAGAAAAAGGCAAGGACCTGTGTTCTTACAGTAGCTTCTGCTTGCTTGCCTTTGCCCCGTTAAGCATCACCACGGTGGCTTTGAGGGTCTGTAACAGGAGAGTACGTGGGTATCAGTCACGGCAGAAGAGTGGGATCTCCACACTCTAAAACTAGAGTTTACCTCACTTTTGTTCAGCATTCCCACAGCTGTCCCTCCTCCGTGCCTCTTCCAGTTTGACTACTATTTTTTATTATTTTTTTTGGTGTAACATGGTTGATCAGAAGTCTACCTTGTCAGTCTCTGTTCATTCTTGCTCTTTCCAAGCAGTTTACATTCAGTACAACAGATATAAAACCCAGAGCCAGAGCTAAGATGAGAAGAAAGAGATCATAAGAACAGAAAAAAAGAATCAAGAAGAAAATCCAGCAATCCATGGAGAACATTGCCACTTCGTGACTGAAGTGCGTTGTACAGCAAGAGGAAAAAAGTCACGGAAAACTACTTTAATCTAACAAGGGGCAAGGAACATCATTAGAATGAGAAGAGCCATATTATTATGCTGAAATTACAGGGCCTTTCTTGAACTTGCTCAAACCCCCTCCTGCCTGGATTATTGCTAAGGGTTAAGAGAACTGAATACCCAGTTATTTTCTGAAGGAATGTGGGAGAAAGGTCTGGAAGTGAATGCAACACAAGGAAACCTGGAGTGGGGAGGAGGACTACAAATACAAATTTACTCCTCTGCAAAATCAATTCAACTAAAATTGAGTAAAAGAACAAGATGATATCTCCCTCCTCCCTCCTACAACACATTCCATTCTTCATGTATATTGACATTGAAGGGTAAGCATGATAAATAGCTCTATTTTCAGTAACAAAAAGAAGAAAGTTATGAGACTGACTCTAGCCAACAGTTTTCTCCTGCCTCAAACCTTGCATGATCTTCTGCAAGGAGACTGTCTCTGTTGGCAGAGTTAGGCAGGCTTTGGGAACCCTCTTTAGGGGCATAGAGGGGATTATTTTGCTGGTCCACAGGCAGGTCACTTAACTGTTGTTACTATATCAATACAGAAGCATGTTTTCATGCAGCCAAAGGCAACCTTCCACAGGGAGTTGAAAAGGAGAGTATTTACCCTTCTGAATCAACAGTAGGGTCCATAGCAGACACATTACAGGAACAGGAAAATTTTAAAAAATTGGTTTCTGAAACTTCCACCATTCAGAGAATTTTTGAATGGCCATGCCCTAAATTATTTGTTCCTTTATTTTCTAAACATGGTGTAGCCAACTGAAAACCAAACTCACATTTATTGCTTACACAGTGAATAGTGTCAGCAGTCAGTTAAACAAAAATAAAGATTAACTGTACAACTCGCATTAATATATAGTAATATCTGACCCCTGAATTTTAACACAATGTCAAGCACTATGCTCATTTTTGTTTAAAATGAGAATTAGAATCTGTCTATCAAAATGGCTTTTAATAAACTCAAAAGTACGTAAATTTTTTTCTATAAAGGGAAAAGTGTATCTGAATATACCAACAGAGACGAAGGTAATTTAAAAAAATCTTTAAAATAGGGGGGGGAAAAAAGATAGAGAAAACAAATTCAGTTAGCTCTTTTCAGGACCTAATTAACCTTAAAAACGGAGTCTCCAGCCTTTCCCATGCATTTCAATGCAAGGGAGAATGTCCCTCGCTACAAACTATAGGTCTGATTTAATGGAGTTTTGATTGAGGATAAAGACAGAAGAGTCAGTCTGTGGCACCCTCTCTTTGCACTGAAAAGTGTCCAATTCCAAAGGCGAATGCACTGAGCTCAGCCATCCCAATTAAAGTGTCAGCTGCTATTCAGCATAAGCAAAGATAGCACAAAGAATGCAGAAGAATCAGCCATTACAGCATATTTACAAAGGCAGCCCAGCAATTGGTGTTGGTTAGGGGACAGCAAAGCAAAGCACATGCTATTTAAACAAACAGATGTACATACTTACATGTATATATTCGCACATACAGAGCTCACGCACACACATATATCAAAAACAAAATTGTATAAAAAGGAGTAAAAACTCTTTGCTCTCTCCAAGTCATTCTCTTGAATCTTTGTATGACAGTAAGTGGAAATCCAGCTGAAGCTGCAATATCTGGATATTGAAACAGTGTCTTCTTGCTGCAAGCAAAAAGTGTTAAAAATAAATAAATTTTCAAAGACCAATGTTTTTCACAGGCATCTACAACTCATCAGGTATGCATAGCACACGTAAACCCTGATCTTATGTTGTTGTCAGCCTGCCAAAACCCCTCATGGCTCTGGAGGAATTTCTGTGCTGAGACCAGGATCCGACTGGGTCATTCCCTGCAGTGGTGCCTGGCACAGATCTCCCACTGCCATCTCCGGAGGTTCTGCCTCAGTGCTAGCGGCATTCTGCTACATTTGGGTTAAATCACCTGAAACGCTCCAGCTTCCTTGTTTCCCAAATGCCTACCAGTTACTATATTTTTATCAGAAAGGATGAGAATGGCAGAGAGAGTTCCCTGCCAAGGGTTATCTCTGAGTTCATAGTGTGTGTCCTTCTGCTGCTGCATCCAATAAATCGTTAACACCGTCTGTTCCAGGCAGGCTTCCCTGGGACTGGTCCTGTGAGGCCAGCATGAATATCTGCTGGAATAGGGAAGACAAAGCTGGTCTGGCACCACAGCTCAGTGTAGACATGGTCAGCCTTCAAATGATCTTCCAAAGTTCAGCTTTCCACTGCCACTGTTGTTTCCAAGAACAAAAGAGACACAGCCCATCAGGCTCCGCTCAGCAAGAGAAAAGCTCATCCAGAGCCGTGGGCACCTCCCCAAAGCCCTCTGTGCTGGTTTGAAATGTCCCATAGAAAGGCCAAGGATGCTCTGCTGCTCTCAGCCTCCCTGAAGAGCACCAGTACTGGTGCTGGGGCCCACTGAAGGAGCCACCTTGGGGGGTTTGGACTCCTGGGCTCACATAGAAGGAGCTTCAGCCACCTCCGCGACCCGTGTGGATCAAAATTACAGGGGAGGCTGCAGTGTAACATGGGGGTCACTTCTGCCTCCTCTTATCTGACAGGAAATTCATTCCCAAAAGCTAACACAATATATTCATAAAGTCCTTCTTAAGCTCTTGAATATCCACCTCAATTTCCTGCGCAACAGCTGGTGTGGTTTTACAATAAACGGGAATAAACTGGTACACAACCCGTGCTCTTGTAATCGGCACAGTGATGGACTTTGCGCCCTTTTCAACATTTGTGAAGCCAGATGACCCAGGCTAGCAGCAACAGGATGCCACCATGAAGCATAATTATTTTATAGCTCCTATTTAATTTTTGGAATATGAAAATTTATGACAATCACTAAAGCAGATTGATTAAACCCTAAGCGTAAACACACCATGATGCAGAAGTTGTTTTGCTGTCATCCCAAGGAAGCATCTATTTGCAAAGTACATGGCAATATCAAAGAGCTCTCTATTGATTAAACTTTGAAAATAAAATTGCACCACTTATCATATGCTGTTTGCAAAAATGCCAATCATTATAATACTCACATAAGCATACTGCATCTTCCCCCCGAACTCGTTAAATTTATTACTGAGACTCTACCCTGAGCTGCCTACATGTGGAAAAAATATCATTCAGATAACGCATTAACATTTATAACCAGTATTTAAAGCTGTGCATGGTGCCATCCCAAATGATAAGGGTCTTGTCAGCATTTCCAGTATAAGCCTCCTTTCAGGGAATGGAAGAAGGGAGGGAGTGGCAGCACTGTATTTCAGCGATTTTAAATGACACCGACAAGAAGCCTGACATACAAGTTGTCAATCTAATCGTACCTGTCTTTCAGATGGGTGCATCTTTTGTGTCCACATTCAGTTTAAAAAATAGCGAAATTCTCAATACATCATTGTAAGCTACCTGGCAGGTGCTGTCATTCTGCTTGTACATACAGCATCCCACACGATTATAATTCTAGATCTAAGCCTTCATCTTATAAAAGCTCTTAAAGTATAGAACAAAAATTGTATGACCCCCTCCTCACAGCTATACTTGCACTCTGGAGGAGAAAGAAAGAGATAAGCAAAACAGCTAACAATACAACAATGAGGGCTGTTCATGACTCATGTTATCAGATGTTCCTGTGGTATCAAAATACTAATACTGAATACAAGTTTTAACAGCAGAAAGGATAAAAAATAACAACTAAAAATCTTTTTTGAGGGGAGAAATTTGTAGGTACAATGCATCTGCCATGAGCCCAATTCTGCTACAAGTACAGTGTAAGCCGTGATTTGCCAAATGACACCTGTTAGCTGTTGATGTTTAAGTATTCTGCCAAAAGAAAACATATTTAAGATATTTGTATCAGTAAAAAAAAAAAAAATTATCAAAAGAAAAAAGTGGTTGTCATAGGGCAAGAGAGGTTTCTGAAAGACATCTCTAGAAAGGAAGGCACTGAAGTGCTTATACCTGGGATGATCTGGACCACTGGACAGTTAACAAGTAAATATATGCAAAGGGGAGACCTCAGCTCTGCAGAATTCTAAATGTATCAGTAACATCAGCTAGAAACAATAAAGCCCAACACTTCTGTCTGCAAAAGAAACAATATTTCTAATCAGAAAGCTCAAATGCTAACCAGCGTAGAGGTTGTAAAGCAAAAACACTCTGAGCAAATATGTGTGCAAATGGATTTTCCAGATTCCAAGCCACCGTTGATTACCAAGGCTGACTGAGCTATCCTCTTCTCCTCCTGGCTTTACTTGCTGCTCAGGCACAAAGTGGACATAAAAATCTCCTGCTGTGCAAAGGATTTTATTGCTTTACAGGAAAAAGACTAATAGATGATAAAAAAGAGGCCATATAAAGGATGGGCAGTTGTTCAAAAATTATATGCTTTGGAATGGAAAGAAATGCCACAAGAGCTATGGCGTTGCATTGAGCTGGGAAGGGGAGGTCAAAAAAGATATTAGACCACGATTTGGTCCAGAGAAAGCCTCTTGGTTTTCAGGAGAAAGCCTCGCCCACCTACTCATGCATATTCATGCACCCTGTAAGCTGTAACCAAATCCCTATGCCTTTCCCCTTGCTCCCATTGGTTGGTTTGTAACACCCGCCCTTCTCTCCCTCTCTCCCCATTGGCTGTTCTGTATCACCCTGCCCCCTCCGAATCCCCTTATAACCCCGAGCCAAACGGAAGTCCTTCCCTCTCGGTGCTTGGGTCGCCATGTGGGCCCTCTCCTTTCCCTGGGAGTCTACGGAATAAAACCAATGGCGGCCAGCCCGAGGGCCACCTCTCCACCTCTGGGGTGCCTTGCCATCATTTGCAGGGAGGTGCAAGGCCCACAGCGGCCATGGGTCGGGTACAGCTAGCTAGCAGAGGTCTGGCCTCGCCCGAGACCCCGTGCAGGGGCTTTGAGGAACACGCAGCAGCTTGTCCCACTCAGCACCAGAACCTGCAGGCGCGTTTTTTTAAACACTATGGAATGCATACACACACTTTGTATTGAGGCCAAAGCTGTTCCACTCCACACGGAATCTCCTGGGCTAGAAAGGCACCACACAAAGACCAAGGTCCCTGCTGTGCAGCAGTTAGGCACACACTCATCCACTGACCATTCAACACATTCAGGTATCCCCTATCATCCCCTGGCCTTTAGGCTGGAAAGTAGGTGACTGAATACCTTCAGCCCCCAGACCACAATGACTGCAATATAAAGCAGAGGTAGTATCCTAACTAATTCCTTCCCTTCCTATTGCCCTTTCAGTTCATGTGCATGATTGGCACATTTCTGGTTTGCTTTGGAATGAGTCTGTCAAGCCAAAGATGGTTCTGAGGATGGCCAGGAAAGCAACTTCTAGGCCAGGTAAAACGTATTGTAAAAAAATTGAGACAACAAGCAGTTTTAAGCACCATCAGAGTTTGACAACTGTCAATAGCAGAGGAGATTTGAGTATGCCTATTTTCTACCCAAGCACCTACATCTCAGCATAAAATGTCATACTAGATAGTCAAAATTTATGTGTTTGTGTGTAACTCCCCAGGGTGGAAGTCAGCTGGAATCCTGGCCCCGTGAAGCCAAAGGGAGATTTGTCTGTGGCTGAAGTCTAGGTCAGGATTTTATGGATGTTTATATTGTGCTTTGTGCAATAACAACTCAGGGACCTACTTCAGATGCCAAATAAATTTTAAAGTTTCTGTGGAATTTGAAATACTTTATAAGTGATTCTCCCCAACATATTAATGCAGCCACCATTCTCACAAGTTCTAATTGTTTCATCAATTTCTTTTCATGCCACTTGCAGTTATACATCATGCTTCAAAGCCAGCAGCTGTACAACCAGCCTCCACAAGACAAATATTATAGGGTATTTTTCAGGTAAATGATTACTGCTCAGAGACAGCAAAGTTTCTGGCTAGAGTGATGTGGAAAAGACTGCAGGAAAGCAGGGAATGTTTTTCTTTAGACAAAAATTGAAGTATTTAATTCTCAGAGACTTAACTTTTTTATCCTTGGTAAAACTTGTGGGTCAAGATAAAGGCAGTTTAATAAAGCAAAGCGACAGGCTGCACATGGAAGCAAAGGAAAAAAGATTTATTCTCAGCAGGTGTTGTCCAGCCACTTCCTGGGAGGTAGGTCTTCATTAGCAGTTGCTCCAGAAAACAAACATCCATGTAACAAATGTCATCTTCTCCTTCTCTCAGCTTTCAGTGCTGAGTGGACATCGTGAGGTCTGGAATATCCCTTTGGCCAGTTGGGGTCAGCTGCCCTGGCCGTGTGCTCTCCCAAGACCTTCCTCCTCCCCAGCCCACCAGTGAGGGGAGAATGCTGGAGAGACAGCCCCGAAGCTGTGGGAATGCTGCCCAGCAGCAGCCAAAACACTGGTGAATTATCCACCCCCCTCTGGCTGCCAGTGCCCAGCCCAGCACTGCGGGAGCTGCAGTGGGGAAATGAGCTCCATCTCAGCCAGACCCCAAGCAGCGAGGCCAGGCTGGAGCCTTCCACCCTCTTGGGGCAATTCTCAGTCACTTATCCACTGAAGAAGTGGGAAACTAAAATTGCTGATAGCACCACCTTTCCTCAGATCTGGTTCAAAACTTTGGTGGAGGGGGGGACCTTGACTGAGCCAGACATGCACACACCCTGTGCACATGCACCATTACATTGCTCTTAGAAACCAGGTAAAAAACACAAAAGCCAATGATTACACAATTTTTTCTTCAGTTGGCAACGATTCACAAACACCTCATGGAATGGACTGAATGGAAGGAATTTTTGGGAACACGTGGGGTCTGAAAAAATGCTGTTTCTTTTCTACTCATCTGGGTTTTTTCTGCAGCAAAACCAGAACTATGTGACCTCTGTGCATAATGACAACTCAATGACACAGCTCTCATTCTGAATGTGGAATATGAAATGCTCACCGTGAACTGCTCAAAAGTAATCCTCAGGCCATGATTATTCATTGAAATTATTTGGTGAGTAATTTCAATTAAATAAATTCAAGGAATCAAGAAAAATAGGCTAAACTAATAGAATGCATTATTTATGATGAATAATTCATTTGGAGGAACTTTCTCCCACTATTGCAGAAAGCCAGCTCAAGGCGTAGGGCACTGAAGTCTCACTTAAGCCCTGTTTCGAGGTCTTAATTGGGGGCTTTCATGATGAATCACTCTAGGCTAGCCCTCTGCCCAGGACTGAATTTCACCCATTGCTCCTGCTCCTCACATATTTCTAGATATGTCATTAGCACAGTGGAATTTGTATTCTTTCAACTTCACTGCCATAAAAATAATGATATGGAGAGGTTTCATTATGTTTCTTTTACTACTAAAAACTAAAGGGAAGAAACTTCTCACTTCAGCTCACCAGGCTTTCAACAGTGAACGTTCATCATACCCATACATCAACTGCATTATGCAAATATGAGCCCCCTGTCCACTGAAGTAAGGCAAGAAGACACAATAATTTAAACAAGACTCTCCAAATCACTAAAAACACTTGTGTGCACTTGTGCTTTCATGATGGGACATTTCCAGTTAAAAACATTCACAGTATGTAACACATAGATTATGACTCTGAGGAAATCTGAAAAATTGTCCTTATAAGTGGTAGTGGTAGAAATTACTGTAGACATTCACACATTTGAAACACAAAAAATAATAGATCCATTGTTGTTTTAAGGATGGGAAAAAACCCCCACGCTTCCCTTTTTTTTTATTCTTGTTGCTCAGCAATGCCAGCACAGAATATCTGTCATCAGGAAGATTCATCTCGTTGTTCCTATCAGAGAAAAAGACCCATTGACATGATGAAACAAAGCACTTCCAAAAATATTTAAACCACTCAATAAAACCTAAGTGTAGACTTTGAAGCTGAGCATTTGTTCAAAGATCTGATCCAAATCCCACTGAAATCAGTCGGAGTCCTTCCACTGACACCAAAGGGCTTTGGAACAGACATACTACTTTCCTGAACAGGATGAAGACATCCATAAATATTAATTGTCTCACAGTACTTTGCTGGGTCCTATGATAAAAGGTATGAGTGTAGTAGGGGAGTGGATATTTGTTTTTCTAGGCAAGAAAGAAAAAAATTGGGCAAAGGCTAAACTAATGATCAGTTCTTAATTGCACAGTGGCGAGTCTGTCAGTACCCCCAAAGCACAGGCAACATGGGATGCTTTCTGACAGACAGCTTCTCTATCACATTTCCTGCTGAAACCAATATTACTGCCATTAGAACACACTAAATTCTTTTCTTAAGACAGTCAGGATTACTGATACAAAACATCAGAAACTGGTAGTTTTACTGCTGCAGTTTGTACCACCAGGGTAGAATCACACTGTGCTGTTACAAAGCAGATTACCCCAGATACACTGAAACAAATCATGATGAAGTCTCCTTGCAAAAAAATCATGTTGCAGTTAGATAATGGGTCTCAAAAATGTGTAACCTTGGCCAGAGTCTGAGTCCTTGCAGGAAGCAAAAACTGAGGGAAGAGTAACAAAGCATACTAATTTTAAGTCATAGCTCATTAAATTCTTTCATTTATACAATAGGTAGTCATGAAGTATCAGTGAATAGTATTCTGAAGTAGGCCAGCTCTCCGTGTGTTTGAATGGCTGGGAGAAACGGAGCTAAAAGGCGCATCTGGAAACCAGAGAAATCCATTACAGTTGATGGCACAGGCAGTCACTGACTGCCAGCAAAAGGCAACTCAGTAGACACCACCCACTCTGGTGTGCCCCTCTGCCCTCAAACTGGCTCATCCAGGAGCTCTCCTTGCACTGAGGCTTCATCCCAAAGGTCTCCCTCCTCTGCCTCTCTCAGTATGTGTCGCTCCCATTGGCTGTTGCTGGGCAGCCCAGGAGAGCAGGGATGGACACAGGGCCATGGAGGGCACGGTCTGCTAGCTCCATCCTCCCTGGCTTTCATGCTCACCCTCCTTCACCATCTCCTGCTCATTTCTTGCCCAAAGAAAGTGGAAGCCAGAGACTCCTCTTTCATCCTGTCCTTTACAGCACTTCCCAGGGCTGCTGGATGAGATTAAACCGTGGATTACAAGTAACAATTATTTTGCATAGTGTTCACTGCTAAATCTGGAAACTGCTTATTTCCTTAAGATTTCCTTTTAAGTGAGGCTCAAAAATCGACTTTACAGTACAGGAAAGACCCCAAAAATGTACATAGTTAGGGAAGTAGAGCACTGCCAGCTACAAAGAGGCACACATATACACAGAGAAAGCAAGAATACAAGGTACTTGTTGAAGAGCAATGATGATTATCTCAGAACCCTAAAAGCTTACGTGGAGTAGGCATCTCATATGCAGGTCAGGATTACAGGATGAGGAACACATAAGATTAGTAAATACCTAAATTTACAAATTCCCATTGTTTTACTACATCAGCCATCATGTTGTGTTCACAGAAATCAATATTGGCATCTACTTACACTATATGAATAAAGCCTTCTTGACTTGCCAGAAGCATCTAGGCTGCCTTAATAGATTCTAATGATCAGTAAAACTTATATCCTGCCCTCCGTCCAATTTGCAGAGTTTTTGCTTTGTTTCTTGCTGCCTTCCTTCCTTTATTCTATAAGACTTCGTGGATGTGTTTGTTCCGTCATTTATATACAGAGAAGCAAACCCAGAAAAACTGATAGGTAAAGATGTATAAGCAGTGTTTAGCATCCACCTGCAGATACAATGTGTGGAAAGAACATTATCTCCACATTTTTCCAGACTTTTTCTGCTCCTTGATATTTACTCTCCCAGAAGGACAACAGCATGATGTGCACTAGGCAGGAAGGGTAATGATCTGTGCCAAATTTTATGTGCTTATGCTTCATGCTGTGGTCTGGCTTTTTTTTTCCCCTGCCAGCAGACAGATAAAGTGGGGGCCTCAGGACCGTGCAGGAGCCAAGAGCTGCTCTGGTGTATGGAGCAGCACAGGACTAACAGACTGTTTGAAGTGGGTTGAGACTGGCACCAGGCAAGTATTCAGTTCATTCTTGCTCTGCAGCAGTCTGGGAGTGTCCCCATGGGAAACAGGTATGGGATAATTAAGGGCTCTTAAGCCAGCAGACCAGGATATTACAAGGATAAACATTTCAGACTGAAGACAGTTAGATGCAGAGTTGTAGAGAAAGCCCAATTTTTTACCTGTGGGGTATGAAACCTATTGGAACAATTTACCAAACACGATGGCAGATTTTCACCATAGGCAATTGCTAAAATATGCCTGGATATTTTATTTGGTTTCTTTTTTTTTTTTCCTTTTTCCTAGGAAGTATGATCTAGTTTGAAAAGGAATTAATTCCATTTTAGTTGATGGCCTGGGTTATGCAAGATCCAAAAGCCACAATGGTTCTATTAAGCCTCGTAATCTATGAATTTGTACTCAGTCTTCATGAGTTTCCACAAAAAGGAGGATAAGGGAACACAGCTAAGCATTTGGGACCTTCGCAATGCTTACAAATCCGGCATAACCCTGAGTTTCCCCAAGCCCTCATGGGCTGCTGTACCAACCTGCCTCCTGGCCTTCCGTTCCTGGAGGCTGCCAGTTAGTCACAGACTGGAAATGTTCCTGCTCTCAATACGCAAAATAAAAAGGCAGTAAAACAGGTGGAGAAAAAAAGCTGTTCTTTTATACTCTGTTTTTAATTGAGGGGATTATAGAACACTTCAGGCATGCTGAGAAATCAGGACTTTGTTCCTAAATAAAAAGCTGAAGCTATTATATTTTTTTTAATCCTTGTTCCTCCTCCTACAACCATGGTTATTATATGCATGCATTTGCAGTGTAATAGAATCAGTATCATCTCTGTGTCTTATTACTGTTGCAATCCCCTAACATGCTGTTTCTTCCATCCCACATGAATCTGGTAATTACTGCTGAGGCATGCCATGTGTACACTTTCCCTTCCAAGGCAGCATCAGCAGTGCCACAAACACATTTCCTACGTATTAGTAAACACAAGCGAGTGGAACAGTGCATGTTGCCTCAAAAGCCAATTCCAGGACATAGTCCTTGCTCACCAGAAAGCTGCACCTGACTGAAACTCATGGACATAAAACAAATGCACACCGTGAGACAAGGGAAAAACGCGCTGGACTTTCTCGTGCCTTCATTTTTGCGTGTGCTGGAGCGAGCCCTGTGAGAGCTGGCAGGGCTGTGCTGGGCTGCTCAGGTGAGATGTGATGAAGGGAGGTTACAGGAGCCGCTATGTGCCTCTGTGCAGTGCCAGTGTGGGCAGGTGTGTGTGAATATACTCCCTTCTGAAAACAAAAAAAAACCCAAAAATGATCAACGTGGGTCTCCTTTTACCTTCTCTTTTTAGGCTCATGCCCCCAGACTGTGTTAGAAAGAGCTGAAAATAGGATTTTCTACAGCCTGTAACTAGTCCAATTTTGCTCCCCAAACACCATATCCTCATGTTTAAAGCAGAAAACAAGCAAAAAATCTCACAGAATAATAATCTGGCTGCTGGTGTATTAGTGTTGTAAAATGGCAGATCTGCCACACAAATCTTTCCTGATCGTAGCAATTTTTGCTCCTGAATTCAGCTGGACAAAGAGAGTTAGAATGAAGCAGTTCTGAGGGCATTTCAGAATCACAATCTTGTTGAAATTCACACAGCACCACACCAAAAGCATGCTTCAGTGTGGGATGCTCCTGCTCTTTCCACAACCTCTCCAAATTTTAGATAGGGAAGCTGCAACTGCTTCAATCCCAAATGCAAACTCCAGCACTATTCCTGTCCAGGAGCGCTGCAAAGGCATCTGTGCTGGCTGCTGCAGGATGTTACCTTTTCCAGCCTCAAGAAGAGAGATAAGAATAGACAGTACATTTCTGCTGCTCCTAAAATGTGGTCTCTGATACATAATGGCTAAAGAATACCACGAAATGACAGTACCACTTTTTGCCAAGCCCAGAACTCTTTTGGCAGCAAACCTTTACATTCTAGAGACTAAGTAAAGTGTGTATAGTTCCCAATAAGAATTCACCCTGCCCTGCTAGCACTTTAAAAATTCCCTGTGGAGTGCCTTTTTATCCCCTCCCCCCTGCGTGAACCCAAAGTTTTACCTTTCCGATAGAGATCAAGAGCAGCCATCCTTTCCCATCACACAGATCTGTGCCCAGGGCATGGAGCTTAAGCAAAGTCACAATAACCCACACACAGCATCTTGTTCTTTTTAAAGGCAGTGAAACGCTACACCACACCATTGCAATGGGGCAGTGGGACTAATCCAGCCAGTGGGAATGATGGTGTTAGATGTGGTTAGATCTAGCTGCTCAGCACTCAGAGGAGCATTCCAGAGGGTGTAGGGACTCAGGCTTGGGACTGCCGCTGCCTGAGAGCCCGGTGTGGTGGAAGGTGTTGAACTTCCCTGAACGTGTAGAACACCAGTGTGCTGGGCAGAGCTCAGCGCGGCAGTTTAGGAAGGGGGCTGCTCCAGCCGGAGCGGGGGATCGATGCTGATGCCAGATCCGGGATTTGCAGCACCGCTGCACCGAGAGCCAAATTGTGCATGTGTGTGATGTGTTATGTGTGATGTGTGATGTGTGATGAGTGCGTCTGTGCGGCGTGTGCGGAGGATGTGTGCGGGCTGTGCGTGTGTCTGTGCGGTGCGCGTGTGTGCGGTGCGTGCGCGCTTGCCGGCTGGCTTGTGCCGAAGAAGCTGCTTGACTTGCTCTCGATTTTGAAGGCACTGGTTTAGGGACTCGGGGCCAAAAATTCTCCGGACCCAGGTAAATCCGCTTGTTACCTTATTCCCCTTCCCGGCTCCGAGTGCCCGCGCTGTCCTGCAGGTGCTGTCAGAGCGCTCCCGCGATGAGCAGCCTAGCCAGGAACGGAGCCGGCTGCGAGAGCCACGGAGGGAGGGGGGGGACGGGGACTGGGACAGGGGGGCTGG
>VZTA01016284.1:90583-114430 GCA_013398855.1 Mohoua ochrocephala | reverse complement strand
GCTTTCGCTCTCCCCATGCAGCCTCTGCTTCCGGCCGTTTTCACTGGGGATTTCTTCTTTCTCTCCTTACCTGTCTCAAAAGGTTTGACTGTAGGTACCAAAGCGGGGATCGACGGCGCATAAAGATGCTGAAGGGTGTTTGGTTGCTCAGTTTGTTAACAGTGGCTGGGATCTCGTGGACAGAGAGTCGCAAACCTGCCAAAGACATTTGCAGCAAGAGCCGCTGCCCTTGTGAGGAGAAGGAGAACGTGCTGAACATTAATTGTGAAAACAAGGGATTTACAACCGTCAGCCTCCTCCTGCCGCCCCCATCCAAGATCTACCAGCTGTTTCTCAATGGGAACGCACTGACCCGCCTGTTCCCCAATGAGTTTGTCAACTATTCCAACGCTGTGACCCTGCACCTGGGCAACAACGACATGCAGGAGATTCGCACGGGGGCCTTCAGCGGCCTCCGCACCCTCAAGAGGCTGCACCTCAACAACAACAAGCTGGAAGTGCTGAAGGAAGACACCTTCCTGGGCTTGGAGAGTCTGGAGTACCTGCAGGCTGATTACAATTACATCAGTGCCATCGAAGCAGGGGCATTCAGCAAGCTGAACAAGCTCAAGGTGCTGATTCTCAATGACAACCTCCTGCTGTCCCTGCCCAGCAATGTCTTCCGCTTTGTGCTCCTCACTCACCTGGACCTGCGGGGGAACCGGCTGAAGATGATGCCTTTTGCTGGTGTGCTGGAGCACATTGGAGGCATCATGGAAATCCAGCTGGAGGAAAACCCTTGGAACTGCACCTGCGACTTGCTGCCACTCAAGGCCTGGCTAGACACCATCACCGTGTTTGTGGGTGAGATAGTCTGTGAAACCCCCTTCAGGCTTCATGGAAAAGATGTGACCCAGCTCACCAGGCAAGATCTCTGCCCAAGGAAAAGCTCCAGTGATTCAAACCAGAGGGAAAAATACCCTGTCCTCTCAGACCCACACATCTCGAGGCTATCGCCCACAGCCAACTCTGCCATCAATCCCACCAGGGCCCCAAAAGCCAGCCGGCCACCCAAAACTAGGAACCGCCCCACCCCCCGTGTTTCTGTGTCAAAAGACAGACAAATATTCGGACCTATCATGGTTTACCAGACAAAGTCTCCTGTGCCCATCACCTGCCCAGCTGGCTGCATCTGTACGTCCCAGAGCTCAGACAATGGCCTAAATGTTAACTGCCAAGAGAAGAAGATAAGTAACATCTCCGATCTCCACCCCAGGCCAACCAGTCCAAAGAAACTTTACCTTACCAGTAACTATCTGCAAGTCATTTACAGAACCGATCTCACAGAGTACAGCTCTCTGGATTTGCTGCATCTAGGAAATAACAGAATTGCAGTGATACAAGAAGGTGCCTTTACAAACCTCACAAGTTTACGCAGACTTTATCTTAATGGCAACTACCTTGAGGTTCTGTACCGATCCATGTTCGAAGGGCTGCACAGCCTGCAATATCTCTACCTAGAGTACAATGTCATTAAGGAGATCCTGCCACGCACATTTGATGCTCTGAGTAATCTTCATCTGTTGTTTCTCAATAACAACCTGCTCCGATCCTTGCCTGACAATGTCTTTGGCGGCACTTCCCTCACCAGGCTCAACCTTAGAAACAACCATTTCTCCCACCTGCCTGTGAGAGGAGTCTTGGACCAGCTGTCGGCTCTAATTCAGATAGACCTCCAAGAGAACCCCTGGGACTGCACATGTGACATCCTGGGGCTGAGGAACTGGATAGAGAAAGTCACTGACCAGAACAACCAGCAGTCAAATCCCCCTGTAGTCATCAATGAAGTAATATGCGAGTCTCCCACCAAGCACTCTGGAGCGCATCTGAAATTCCTGAGCAAAGAAGCCATCTGCCCAGAGAACCCCAACTTGTCAGATTCTTCTGTCCTCTCCATGAACCAGAACACAGATACCCCCCATCTCGGTGTCTCGCCCAGCTCCTACCCAGAATTACACACTGAAGTTCCGCTGTCTGTCCTAATTTTAGGCTTGCTGGTTGTGTTTATTTTGTCTGTTTGTTTCGGGGCAGGTCTGTTTGTCTTCGTCCTTAAGCGCCGGAAGGGGGTGCAGAGCATGCCCAGCAGCGCCAACAACGTAGATATAAGTTCATTTCAGCTCCAGTATGGGTCTTACAACACTGAGACCCACGATAAAACTGAAGGACACGTTTATAACTACATTCCCCCTCCTGTTGGACAGATGTGCCAAAACCCAATCTACATGCAAAAGGAAGGGGATCCAGTTGCCTATTACAGGAATCTCCATGAGTTTAGCTATAGCAGTCTTGACCACAAAAAAGAAGACCCCACCAGTCTTGCATTTACCATCAGTGCAGCTGAATTGCTGGAAAAGCAGTCCTCGCCAAGGGAGCCAGAGCTGCTGTATCAAAATATTGCAGAGAGGGTCAAGGAACTCCCCACCGGAGGATTAGTTCATTATAACTTTTGTACCTTACCCAAAAGGCAGTTTGCCCCTTCATATGAATCCAGACGCCAAAACCAGGACAGGATAAATAAAACTGTTTTATATGGAACTCCCAGGAAATATTTTGCAGAACAGTCTAAACCTGAGCATCCTTTACTCCAAGGAAAGCTACAAACAGAACCAGACTACCTCGAAGTTCTGGAAAAACAAACTGCAATCAGTCAGCTGTGAGGGGGGAGGTGGGAGACAAAGGAAACTTTTTTAATGAGCTCAGCATCACATTTCTTTGAGTCTGAACTCAGTACTGATGTTATCTGTCGCATTCCCAACATTTCCACTTTTTTAAAACAGAGAGGGAGCGAGAGAGAAAAGGAACTCTTGCAGCATAGCAGGGATGTGGTGTTGCTTTTGCAACGTTCCCTTTAAGTTATTTCTATATCTCTCTCCTTTTGACCCTTCTCTAGGAACTGTCATTGCAACTGTATCTTTCTGTAATAGATCTTGCATAATTCTTTTTGATTTCGAAGGAAATGAGGAAGGGGGTCTTTGGGTTTTCCGTTGTTTTTTTCCTTTTCATTTCAAAGTGGGAACTTAATGTATTATGTAGAAGATCTCCAAAGATCTTTTTTCCTGGACTATGACTTTCTTTTGTAAATAATAATATACAGTACTGCTGTTTCAATTACCAACTATAGCCACTGGGCGTCACTTTTTTGTGTTAAAGTGCCTTTGCACTTTAAGTACATTATTACTTAATTGTTGCTCTTAGCTTTGATAAATTGAACCTATTTTAATGTGTTGTATTTTTGAAATTAAAAAAAAAATTGTAAAATAGATCTATATGTCAGCTGCATTAAATCAGAAGGTTTGATTTATAGGAAAGCTGCCCTTCTTTAAATGACTCTAGTTCTAGGACCTTACAGACTCAAATGTAAATTATTGGGGTATTTTTTCCCTCTAGGTTTGTTTAGAGTGATTCACTGAAATCAACTGAGAGGATTTAGCAATGGACTAGAGGTTATCAAATGCCTCAGCTGGGAATAACAGCTCATTAATAAAAGATGTTTAACACAATGTCATAGTGAACTGAACAATTAATGTCCTTCTTAATACATTGCATTGCAGCTCTAACACAGTAATGTTCAATGGCTTAAGATTATTTTCATACTTAACAGAACATTACTCATAATATTTTATGCATTGGATGAGGTATTTTTCTACATTTTGTGACAGAGTTTATATTTGTAACTTTTTGGACTGAAATTACCATGTCCTCTTCCTGCCAGATACATATTTTTTTTCATAAGCAAGGACACCAGCAGGGGTCATCCCACACCTCATTAAATTTATTAACGTACAGGCAAATGAACCAATGCCAAAGGTAAAATTTGAACCCGGTACTCTGGAGTCCTCCAAACCGAGGTAGCTGAAATCAGTACGTGCATCACACTAACTTTTGGTAGCCTGAATTATGTCTGTGTCCGTGCTTTCTGTCTCTAAAGCAGAAGTAATACTGCAAGAATTCTAATCTGTTAGAGAAAACTACCATTAAGTTCACTGTCTTAAATTTTATAAAATATTTTAAGTTAACTGAATTTCATTCTCAACACTGGTTTTCTTAAGCCCGTCAGTGAACAATTGCAGTGAGTCTTCTCCTTTCCCATTCACTCAGGCCCGTTTTGCTTCATGCTTTATGTTATCACCTTCAATTTACTTTTCCTTCATGGAGAATATTGAAACCATTTTTATTAACAAGTATACAGTCAAACTTTATCAAGCCTTATTAGCTTCCAAATAATTTTTGGATGCAAACATTATTCTGCAATTTAAACAAACAGCCCTTATTTACAACAAAAACAGTTTTGTTTTGTCTATTCTAAATCCTTATGCAACTGGGATGGTGATCTGCATATAAAGTAGGCCAGGCTTTTCAATTCCTTATTAAAGCAATTGATGGGGTCTGAAAGAAGCACACTGTTTCCTTTTCATAAATAGGTTACTGCACATAATAATCCTTTATTATCATGCAGAGATTGAAGTGGCCTCTGCTGACTGATTTTTAGAGCTTTACTATAGTTAATAATACAATATCTACAACTTAGAGAAATTTTCAGCAATAGCATTTAAGCTATAAATAACTACAATCAATGTTGTTCTAATCAGGACTTTGCCAAGAGGAAGTTGCTTTTTATTTAAGAGCTAAAGAGGCTTTGCATGTGTATTGCCAGATATCTGAGTCACTCAGTAAAACGTCTTCTAATGATTTATGTGACATCTGAGTACATTAATATGCTAACATGTCAATTCTTTATGTTTAGAGTCCATAGCATCTATGGCTGTTCATTAGATCAGGTTTAAAATTGAAGTGCTACAATGAACTACTGAAGAATCAGTCTTCAAAATGGTCTCACATCAAGAAGGAGGTGAAATGGTATCACTTTAGTGGAACTTGGAACATTTGACTGGAATAGCATCTGTCTTTGAGCAAGGTACTTGCTTGAAAGCGTCCAGTACTGATTGTCTTCTTATGGCTCCTTCCCCTGGGTAATTAAAAGCATTTATTACTGAAACACTGAGAAAAGTATAAGTATTATTTTAAAGTAAAGTTATTAACTCTTTCCAGGTATGATTTTAGTATTGCCTGCAGAACAAGTACCATGTTACATCTGGCAGTAGCTAGGGTGTTATGATTTATTATTCTTCAGTGAACCAGAACCAATTACAATGGGTTTTTTTTCCTCAGAAAAAAAGCTAATTTTTCCAACAGATATGTTTTCAGTGTACTAGTGTTTGCAAACGACAGAGATAGCGAATTGATTCTTTTAGTAACTTTATATTGTTTGGTTTTACTGCTTCGGTCTCAGTACTTTGATGTTTGCTTTGGTAGCACAGCCATACTTTACAGAGGTTGCTGTTGCTTTACATTTCCTTAGCTCTCCTAGTGGAATTTATTTAATGACTAGATTTTATTTTGCATCACCAGTACCAACTTAAAAATTAGTATTGCTGTAGATCTTTTAGGTTTGTTTTTATACCCTTCAGCTGACATCTATTAAGCAATTCTTTTCACAGAGTGTCTAGGTGAAAGAGAAGATTTTTTTCAGTTACACTTAACGAGATTTGTTTAATAGGGAAAGTGTGTCGGCAGCTGCTGTATAGAAGGTCTCCACATTTCTTCAGCTGTGCTGCCCTGGAAGCTGCTGCTTGTTAGGGGAGAGCTGCTTGCCTGAGTAGTGCCTTGATAATGAGTCTGAAAAAAAATTTCTTTCACAGTTTGAAAAGTTGAACTGTGAAAATTATGTAACCAGGTTAGCAAAGTTGTTTTTCTCCCTCAGGAAAATGGGGTGCAAATAGTTTTCTTTCTTCATAAGTTTTCTTTTGTGAAAGTGAACTTAATGACCTTTACAGAAACAGTAGCAGTGCAGACTGAAGCACTGTTGAAACTGTGCAGTTATTTCTAGTGAAAATGAGGAGCGCTACGCTTGCAAAGCATGAAGACTTTTTTTTTTTTTTTTTAAGAGGCCTCTCTGGGTAAGCATTAGATAAAGTCTATCAACGTACTTCCCTTTTTCTCACCACAGAAAAAATGTCGCTTTTTGGGAAAAGTGTTCTTTGTGTTCTCAAGCCTGCTGCAGAGCCACTCCACGTGTCCAGAGGTGGTCCTCCTTTCTGCAGTCTCTGTCCTCCATCAGATTTTACCCTTTTGGGCTCCAGCATTTGCTCAGTCCCTACCTCACCTCTATTATCTGCTTGCCAAGCCCTCATCATGTAATGTCCCAATCTTTCTGCTTGCATCTGTCCCTATAGGCTCTCCTTTCCTTCCCTAGCAAGCTCTGAGGGACCTATTTCAGCTTTGAAGGGAGCTGACGTTCCTGCTCCCTTACCTGCTCAGCCCTTACCTCCTGCCCTGACAGTGCTGAGTAGTGTGAAATGAGACCCCTGATCCCAGTGGTTTTCCTGGGGGCTGTGCTGGAGGAAGGTCTTCATAGCTGTTCCCTCTTCCACTCATTGAGCAGAGAAGAGAAGCCTGAAATCACGGAGCATTTCAGCTTCCCTGCAGGATTCCCCGTGTGCCAGCCTGGGGCAGGTGGCATAACCTGTGTCCATGCAAGCAGCATTTCTGAGCAAGAGCAAATGGATGAGCTTGCTGAAACCACTGGTATCACATTACTCTTTGCTGTAATTTTGGGGAGTTGCCTTCAGCATGAGTTAATCTTGCCAAAATTAGCTACTATAATTTTAAACTCAAACTGGTTGTGCAGTGTCTCTAACAGGCCATTCAAAGGTGATTTATTCCCCCTCGTAATACAAGGCATGAATTGGGCTACAGATATGCCGCTTTTGTCCAGGAAGTGCAGCGAGGATAGATAAGGAGTACTGATAACAGCTAATTCCCACATAGCTGCAGTCAGCCCAGCCTGATCATTTTCCAGCACCCTCACATGCAACATCCATGCTCTGCTGAGTGTCTGCCAGTCTCTACTCCAAGACATTTTCCTTCTGTCCATGAGAGAAGCACTCCCTGTGGAGTTTAAACCCTGCTTTGGTCAAATGCACTGGCTTTTTATAACACCACCTTGAGCCGACAGAGAACTACACAGTAGGATTTAGTTTTGTTTTCTTTTTCTTCCCACCAACACTTGATTTTGTAAAATAAAAGTTGCACTTTTAAAAAGTTTGAAGCGGTAATTAATAGTGTCAAAATAAGGATACCAACAAGTTAAATTGCCTAAATAAAAGTCTTATAGAATACTGAGCTTGTATAGGAATGCAATAATTTTAAACTGCTCATGAGTGAAATGAGATACTGGAAATGTTAATGAAACTTCTTAGGCTCTTACAGGCTAATCACTGATACAGTTTGTGATTTTTCATATTACTGTTTTAGCAGACAATAAATGTCATTTAACAGAGAAGAAGAAAAAAAAAAAACGTATTTCCCAAAGACCTCCTCCAACTGTAGAACTTAAAAATAACAGATAAATTAACTTATGCAGATGATGTGACACTTCTTGTGTATTTCCCATCACTTTTTCAAAGCGTTCCATAGGAGAAGTACAAAAGTTATTCTTTTCTAAGAGGATCATTAAGTCTGTTTGGTTTATTGATCTCATAGCTTTTCTGGGCACGAGGCCAATCATTTTGACTAAGGTTTTTAATCCTAGCTAATGAGGGAGGTGGATTAAGGAGAAGGTTTTTGTTGTTGTTTTTTTGTTCTTGAAGGGTTGGTTGGATTTTTTGAACCAGTAGAGTGACATGTTTATGAATACAGATGAATAGATCGTTTTGAATGAAAGAAATGTTGGAATGGCAGTCAGAGATGCAGTCATTCTAAAGACCAAACAGGCTCAAGAGTATGAGTGAAGTTTGAAAAACAGAACATCATAAAAGTGGCTTTCTTCCTGGGATCATAAACACAGAGGACATCCCTGTGAATACAGCAGCAGATTTTAATACATGCTGTTAACCCTTTGGAGGGATGAAATTAGAGGCCAGATGCACCTCCATTATCCTTAAGGACAGACTTAATTGTTCAGGATTTGTCCTCATCTCTGGTTGTTACCCTGTGTGCACACCCCTACATTACCACTGGTTGTGCACTCAGTTTGAGAAAGTAAACGAGGTGAAGTTTGGAGGAGCAGAGCTATTTGCAGTGTTTCTGAATGGTTCTTATTTCTATCCTTTAAAATGAAGTGAATTAACCATTGGTGCATTTATTGCCGTAGACTTTTAACTTCCAAGGTCCTTTGCACAAACTGACTTCTCAGCAAACTGTTCCGATCAGTGTCTGCAGCTACTTACAGAACAAGGGCAACACAAAACACTGGGGCTGCCCTTAAGAAGGAAGTCAAGGTAATGTAAATACCTATTTGCAATATCAAAAATTACATCAGCATTACAAAGTCACTGCAATATAATGACATCAGGACTCTTTGTGGTGACAGAACAAGTGTAGATCTGTGTCTTGAAAATGCAGGTTCCTCGTGTCTTCTCTTCTTCCCCTGCGTGTGCATTGCTCTCCAGAGCCAGAACTGTTAGGCACCAGTTATCTCCTGAGTAGGAAGTAGCGCAGCCTTTTTAAAAATGCTCTCTGCACTGGAAAAAGCACAGCTAATGTATATACACCTGTTGCAGTTATCTCCTCTTGAGATAAGACATATTTCCATACAAAAGCCTGGGAAAAAATCCCCTTGAGATCATTGATAATGTGACAGAATCTATTTTAAAACATCTTGATTTTAGTTCTGAAAGCCTCTCATCTGAGAGGCAAAGGAGTTGAAGTTAAGGCACTTTTTTCCCATGCTATAAAGTTTTGTCCTTCTCCCCAGGGATTTGTTACAGATTTGATACATGCCAGCATCTTCGCCAGACAGCTAGAAAGAAGGCAACATTTTTTGAGAACTGTGAAAATGTAATGACTACATAAATTTTCTTCTAATCACAAAAGAACATACAACGTGATGTGGAAGCGAAGCTGTCAGAGAGGCTTTTAAAGATTCCAGGGTACAGTCAAATCTGAGCAATTCAGGTGTAGGTGCAGGGTACTTTTGTTAGTTTTACACCTGAGCGGCTCCTGTGGGATGCCCCGGCATTGGCACGAGTGACAGGAATCTCACCAAGGAAGAGCAATCCTATGGAACTCCCCAGCTGCAAGTGGCAGAGGGGAGAGAAAAATGCTTATGTCCTCTTACCATCACTTAAAATACCATTTGGGAGTTTTCCAGACTCAATGCCCATTCCCATAAATCTGAAGTCAGCATACTCCAAATTTATACTTAAGTATCAGATTTTCAGTAATATTTGACTGATGTGTTACATTTTGGCTATCTCAACTCTTGCTCCTGGGAGGTGAGGTTTTGCTTGGAATTTTAGCTTTATTCCATCTCTTCTAAATTTTAATTCTTGATTATTCCTGACTGTATTCTTGCTATGGAGGGCAAATGGAATATGCTCAGCTAAATCTTTGTTTTTTCTTTATCTTAGTGTGCAAGTAGCCGAGTTCCTCAAGTATTAGGCAGCTGAGACTTGAAAAAGTCAGAAGTTTCAGAAACTCAGTGATCCACTCAAGTGAGCAAAGCTTTACCAAAGCTTTACTGCTCCCATCACATCTGCTGTGCTCTGCTAAGCTGCTGATTTTATTCAGATGTATTCCAACTTGAAACACATACGCACTAATAAGTATCTGTGTAAAACCTTATAATATTCAGCTTACTTATAATAGAAAAAAGAGAGGGAGTTAGAGGTTGAGAAAAGCCTTTCAAATTTTCTGGGGTTTTTTTCTGAAGGTTTCAGAGGGATTTATTATGATTACTAGGGAATCAAACAGAATTCTAACAACAGTGTTGTGTAGGGTTTTTTTTTGTGGTTTTGTGCAAGATAGTGGAGGTGGGGGAAAGGGGGGAAAAAAAGGTAGATTATAGTTGTCTTAACTGTCAAGATGTTAAAAGGAGACTAGCAGAAAACTAAGGAATTCAGAGTTTATTACTCAAAGAGCTTACAAAAATGCCTATTTTTCTGTGGAACATCTAAACGGAAATGGTGCACAGGCTGCTCTCCCAGAGGCTGAGGGAACTGGACAGGCGCCCTTGGAGAGCTGACAAATCCCAGCCTTAAAGTTAGAGCAGATGTACCGTAATTCAGATACAAGCATGGCTCATGTGAAAAGATAATGGTGGTGAGGAAAATGCTTCATGCTGCAGTTCACACCTTAATTAGGGGTATAGTTTGTAGCCTGTATTTTCAATAACCATATTTACCATCACATCCAACTCATAAACTACTTGCTAGAACTGAGTAGACAATTCTTTTTTATTGATGTGGCCTTCTTTTCCATAATGCAATGTTTACAAATTTGTTTGATGGTGGCTTAAGTTGGCCATGGCTTCTTTTTGTTCTCCAAATAATGCGTGGGGTTAATTCCTAGCAGTAGAGTCCTAATGGATATTTCATAGTGAACACTAAACTTGAACTACTGAGGACTTTGTTTATACTATCCTTTTTTTGTTTGTTTTGCTTAGCTGGTGAAGCAGTGGGCCTAGTTAAAAGTTCATTTGCTGGGAACTGAAAAATAATGCTCTCTTTTTAGTTCTGCCAGTGACCTTGCACAAGGCATACCTGTGTCCCCATGCTTTAATTTCTGCATCATTAAATAAGGAGGATAATACTTTCTGCCTTAGTCTGGTGAGATTTACTGATGAGAAACGTTAAGCATAATTGTTTTTCAAAGCCTTTATAGCTTCATCCAAATGCAGCAACAGTGTACTGCTTTTTTTCCCTGGCATATGTTTTTTCTGATCTAAGAATGTGGTGTCTACATGTCAGATTTAGTTTTGTTTTCTGTTTTTACAGTTAAAAACAGACCATGAAGATTACCTTGTACAGGGAAAAGATACTGTCTCCTTGTAAAAGGATATGAGATAAATGGAATAAAACAGGGAGGAAAAAGCTACAGTTTGTTTTTAAACTGTTGAAAATACGCAGTATCCCATCTCCTCTGTTTTCTGTCTCTGGCTGAGTTGAATCACCTTGTCTGTTTCTGCCCTATAGAATCAATTCAAAACCAGTTCTTAGCATACCAGTCATTTTTTTATTCACCTTTTTCTTCAGGAATTCAGTTGGGCTATTGCTGACAGTTTTTGTACTGGCAAGTGAGCCAAGAGAGGCTCTGAGTGGCAGACAGCTGCTGAAATAAGAGCCTGGCACTCTGGGGAGAGAAAGAAATTCATTCAACTTTCCTTGTCAGCCTCTTCCCAGTATACTGTAACTCCTTTCTTTCTACTCTATAGTTACCATAATAATTCTCTTGTCCATTGAATGCAGATTGTGGGCATATTTTTCCATATATAGCCCAACTTCATACTGTAGAATCCAAGTGTATGTTGGAAAGCCCACCATTTTCCACACACAGTCTTCCATGGCATGCTCAGAAATGTGACGCTTCCATGCCAGAGAGCTGATTTCCAGATGTAGGACTACAAGAATCTGTGGTACCACATCCATTCAACACAGCAGAGACATAATTTCATCTCCACTTCTAAATTTGCTTTTGATTAACCCACTAAAATTCATTCACTGACTAGGCCTTTTGTTTTGCTTTATGTCTGGATATTGTGCCCATCTAAATTCGGAGAATGCTGAGACTGATGCTCTTATTTTCTTGCTGATTCATAAAATGGGACATGCGAACAATTGTTCCTGGTTTCCAGACTGTAAGTGACATGGGATGTTTTTGGCTGGATGGGGTAAGTGCTCTGATCCCAAGCACAGTTTCATACTTCTAGATAATTGGCAATTGTTTAGAGGCTGTTTAAAGAGAACACAGGATACACGGTGCACCACAAATTATTTCTGGCTGCGCAGTGTGAAGCATCTGTCCTGGACCAGCAGGAGCACATCAAAAGTAGTCCGAAGTAGTCCTTAAAAAGACTTGTTCTTCTTAAGTCCTGGGAGAAATCTGAATCAAGGAGAGTAAATATTCAGTGATCCTTTTAATATGTCCATCTTTAAGATTTTAGGGGATAATTTTTTCTCTCCTAAGAAAACAGGGTTTGTTATTTAAGAAAGGATATCCAGACCTTCCTCTGCTGTAAACAGTGTTTCGTTCCATAAATGTCACTGAACTGGTTTACAGTAGCTGAGGATGCAGCTGCTTTGTTTTATAAACCCCCTTAACTTAAGCAATCAATATTTATACCAATAATGGATCAGTGCTATCAGTGCAGGATGTTTTTCACTTTCATTCCGCTGCTGTAGAACCAATACAATTTGCCACTGCCTTGGAATTTTTAGTCACATTTGGAAAGAAAGAGATCTTTGAAAGTTCACAACCTAGTTCATTTTGGGATGTAAATGAATAATTTACATTTTAAATAATTTAAATTTTAATTCTGCAATAAAACTCTTTGGTTGATACATTTATACACTTGGTGCTTCATCAACCCTTTTAATTTTCAAGCCTTAAGAGTTAGCAATACAATGCAGTGAGGCAGACAGGCATATTTTGTGTTGTCCTTTTGGGACTCCTCACTTGTTCCTAAAGATCAAAGCTTTTTAACAGCTCTTGCATCCCTATTCTGCCACCCTCAGAGTCTGGATGTGAGTCTGTAGTCAATGGTAACTGCACTGTAACAGTAAATGTACTTTCAAAGAAAACTAGAAGTAGAGTCCTGAGACATGCACAAAGTCACATCCAGAAAGTCACATTTTCCCAAGGATGGCCACAGCTGTTTCTTTTTCTTTATGAGCAATACATTGACTTAATCTAAAATACATTACCTTATTATCATGCAAATATTTATTCCACATTAGAATTAGACTTGCTTTCTTCATAATAGATAAGCTTCCTGTGTTATTGCAGATAATGAAAATCCAATTTCTGAAAATGTTCTCTTATTGTTTCTTTTTTCCTCTGCTTTTTATTAGTGAAGAGCTTGCAATTATTTGCTCTTATTCAGATGTTCCAGAGGAAGAATTGAAGTCATATTTCCCACACATTGGGATTCTGATAATTGAAATTCACTGCTTTCTCTCCTTTCTACTGCCTTTAAATAAAGGAATGTACTAGGGAAAAAGACTCAGCTCAGTCTGGAATGATACAAGTGCAAGTCAGGAATAACTGAAAACAGTTTTGATCACCCTTTGAAATCCTCGATTAAGCAATTTTGCTAACACTCAAAGAAATTCAGTGGAACCTTTTGATTTATTGCACAATAGGTAGAAAGCTGCTTTTCTTCTTCTTCAGGCTCTTACCCTGCCAATGGATATTTGTTCTGTAAGTAGCACTGACATGAAAAGTCTGAAGTTGTCCACTTTTCTCCCTTTGACCCAAGTTCCCTTGGTAAACAGAGTACCATGAGGAGAGCTGCATTAATCCTCTAAGTTTAGCTTTGTGAAAAAGCCACACTGAAACCTGTGAAAGCTTTGAGGGAAATTAACAAAACTTTGCAAGCCTTGCCAGCATCTTTCCAGAACACTTCCCATTTTATGAGATCCCAATTTAATAATGCCCTTAACAGTTTCTTCCATATTAATAAAATATGAGCATGGAAATAACAATGGCATGTCCCCTTTGCTGAAGGAACTCCACTGAACAACATGGATTGTAATGTTGATTGCAATGCCAGTTCTCTGATCTGTTGAACTTTGCTTATTAATTGAATTAATTGAACTGATAAATTGAATTTTGCTGCCTCTGGGCTGAGTAGTCAGGCTGAGTAACTGCCAGGCTGCTTCTGCAAAGGGAAAGGAAGGAACTGCGAGGACACAGAAGGAACAGAGGACAGAGACACAGAAGCACAGCCTTGAAGAGGTGGTTGAGGCCACAAAAAATGAGAGCTCTGCCCTCCTAGAAGTGATCCCCCACACTCACACACAGAGACAGGCTCCTCCAGCATGACATTCCATCTCACATTCCACAGTCAGGTTTTGATGGGCTTCAGCATAACCAAACCAGACAGTGGGCACCTGGCCTGTCTGCTTCCCCAAGAACGGCTTGCAGGGCATACACCTTCAGACAGTTGCCCTGGGTTAATGTCTGTCCCTCCAAAGCTGTCTGCACTCTCTTAAACTTGGCTAATTTGGTGAGAAATCTAATGGTCTGATAGAAATCCCATTCTAAGGGCTTGGGAATTGAGTCTGGAGAGCTCTGTGTTTCAGCTGACTGGGAAAGTGGGAATGGAACAGTCAACTTTCCTCGAGAGAGTCCTGGGAGCCTGCCCTGACACTCCTCATCTCATTGCACTCAGTAAGATGTCACTAGCATTAAAGAAAAGATAAGTAAGATGTCTCAACAAGGGCACAGAGGATAAATATTAAAGTGGTTATATAAGAGGAAGTACTTGGTGTTGGAGATCAAAGAAGACTCCAGCGGTGGAGCTGCTGGAATAGGGACTGGCATCCCCAAGTACAGCCCTTGTAGGTACGTGCTGCTGCCCTGTCTGTGACACCAACACTGCTGCTGCCAGAAAGGCACAGAGCAGAGATCTCTCAGTTTCCAAAGGGGTGTGTTTCTTGCATGCCTACTCATGCTGAAGTTCTCCTGAATTTACAGAAATGGTGAAGTCTTACTGAATGAACAAAAGTTACTCTGAATGTAGTCCCCAACCCCTTGTGGAAGCAAACATGTTCCTAATACCGTGTTATTAACAAAGTATTGTTTCCTATGGGATGGAAAACATGGGGGACAATTACTTTAAATAATTTAGCTCTTCTCTGTTGATATTCCAGCACATGGTACTGTATTCCAATACATTTTGCCTCCTCTAGAACGAGCAATGTTCAGAAATCAATCTGTTCTTAAATGGGGGGTGGGTGTGAGTTTGGGGGATTTAGTGAAGATGGGGAATGGTACAGAACCAGCCTTACATTTCTAGACTGAAATAAATAGTAAACTCTCCCAAATATATGAACAGGACCATCCTGAAAAGGAGAAAAGGAGATGAGACTGCCTGATGACCTCAAAAGGGAAAGAACAAATGAGCCCTGTCTTCCTTATTAACTGACCCTGGCTCCAAGTGTTTTTGATAACACAGATGTCAGAAAAAGCACTGGACTCTCTCTGCCCTGAGAATAAAGTGGGTCACATAGCACCACCATCAATTTTTAAACAAAGTTACTCCCTTGGAATCAGTGCTTGTTCTTAAAAATTGTGCACTGATCCACCCTTTTAATGCAGCAGAATTATTATCACTTTACCAAACATGGCAGTACTGTGCTCTCTAGCCCAGTGCAGGAAGAGATTTAAATTCCAGTGGCAATAGGAGAGAGTCCTTTGAGAGATGAACTGTGAGCACTGATGCCTCCACAGATGATTCTCTATAACAAATGTTGCCTTTTTTGCTGCTTGATTTTGTCACTCATGTGGGATTCATGTCATTTAACAGTAGCTACCTAAGCATGAGGTATCTTTCCTAGTTTAATCATCAGTGTACTTTTTATAGTTAGCAGAAGAAATCAGTCACACCATGAGTTGATTCATCTCACCCACCTCAGCAAATTCCCATTGTCTGCACACTGTGTACGCCTTTTTGAGATAGACTAGTCCCCAAGTTAAATTAATAGCTAAAAGTCCTACTGAAGAGGAAATGGATGAAAATTCCAAAGCAGTTTTTATTTTTGAGTTACATCCATATGGATCTTCAAGCTTCTTGTAGAAACACATGAATTTCCTATGCTTTAATAGCAAAGTGAAACTCTTGTCAAAAGAAAAAAATAAATCAAAGGAAAGAAGCAAAAAATATTCAGATTTTTTTTATGAGGAGGGCATATTTTTAGTGGTATGCAGTCCTCTACACCTCCTTCCTTTATGTCTACCACCACAAATTCTCAGTGTTTCCTGAGCCTTAAATCTCCTCCACCCACCTCTTATTTTTGAAGATACTCAGCTCAGATAATGCTGTACCAAATTTTCTGTCTATGCCCAGATACCTCCTTTGAAAACTATCATTTTAGCAAGATTTAGCTAATCCTGGGATACCACATAGATTCCTAAGATATTGGTCCTCATGTCCTTTCTTACCTCCTTACAGGCAACTGGGCTTTTTTGGACACGTCCTGAGATTTGTAGTCACAGTTAACACAACACAGGTGCCCTCGCCACAAATGAGATTTTGTAGCAGACAAATTGTCAGTGGCACCACACATCACACCAGCAGGAAAATCACATCCTCCGCAGCTATTAAAGGCCACATTTGGATATATTTACACAGAGAGAAAGATCCAACAGTCTTTAAAGCAGCAAAGATGCTTGTGCATCTCATGTATTCAACCCAAGAGAAATATAGGAGGTAGAAAGTCATTTGGAAGATGCCAAGAAGTTACTTCCATGAGGGGACTCAGAGTGGGTTTTTTACTGAATAGTGAACAAGCAAGAGATTCCACCAAGTGCTTTGAGTCTCCATGTTGATCACTCTGAGGCAGCATCTGTCATGTACAGTTGTTGTGAGGGGCCAGCAAAGTATTTTAAATTATTCTGCTTAGCCAACCATGGCTTTATGATGTGCTGTTTATCATAACAGTTGCTGCTTACAGAGAGTGACCTCACTTTGCTCTTACTCACCGAGACAAATCACTCCATCTTTTTTACATGTCCTTTTGTAGATAAAAATGCCCGGGAGCAAAAGGTGGTATTTTCAAAAGCTTACTGGTGTATAAGTGTTGAACCACACCATAAATTATCTCTTTAACATCTGATCATAAAAGAAATACGTGTATTTTTGAGCAGCTAATGCTCATGTATTTTTAAAGCTCTGAGCAGTTCTAGAAGATGTCTAAATGGTGACTTTAGCAGCACAGATATGAAGGGCTATTGCTACCCAGACAACTCATGTGACTTTAAAAAATTTGGTGATTCATCTCTTTTGTCAGTATTTTGACACCAATCCCATTTGTCCAGACAAACAGTGCCTCAGGCAGTTAAGGAACACTCAGTTCCAGGGGGAAACACAATCCTCCTGATCCCCTGGGACTTCTATCTCAGCTCCCAATATGAACCCCAAGTCTGAGTAGCAGACTCAGTAGTAGCAGAATTTCCGAGGTGCTCACGTTAGGAGAAAGGTGCCTCTGTAGCCATCCTACTTTGTACAGTACAACTTCTCATCATCCCTCCTGCAGAAGTCAAGCAAAGATAAATGAGCAATCAGCTGAAGATGTCTAGATCTGCTCCCCACACAGACTTTCCTCCGTCCACCTCTTGTGTTCAGTGCGGACAAAATGTGTAATGCAATGCCTAAAACAAAGCCTTTCCTGAATGGGCTTTTTAACATCTTAATCACAGAATCAACACCATTCATCTTCATTTGGAAAGCAATGGATATTATTTTCTATAGCAAGTAAATAATCATTCTTTTTTATTACTTGCTCTCTGCAATCATAAAGATGCATATTTTACTCTTCTATTTTGTGCGAAGCAGTCAGAAAGACAATTAAGCCTGTATTCTTGCTTTAGGTGAGCCCTTCTTGTCTCCTGTTTCATACACATTCACACCTCTCTCCTTTAAAAAATAAACAAACCAACAATAACCTCCTCTCTTCTTCATTTACCTTGGCTCCACTAACAGAACATTTTCAGATATCAACTGATCAAATGGGGCAATTCACCCATGCAATAATCGCATAATTGTGGGCTTATCCAGAAGAACTGTAAGGAAGATAAGGATTTCCCCATGGGAAAGTCATACACAAGTAGAATGTAAGTGTGGCAAATGCACAGAAATGCATGGCATTCTCTTCCCTCCATAGCAAGAATCAAAACCTGAGAAATCAAGTAACTGAAAACAGTTCTTTGACATTCATACAGATGAGTCATATTAATTACACAGTTGTTTCTTTCTTTGCTAAAAGGGGGTAAAACTCATTAGATTCTGTCAGCTAGTATTTAGAGTTCTAAGAGTCCCAGGTAGAAAGAGCTATTGAAGTGTAAAATATGTATTGTTATTGTTGTTCATTACTATTTGATAGCCTTCACTTTCCACTCTGAAGCTTGCTCAACATGAAAGAAAATTCAGGCTGTAGGGACAACTCTTCTAAAAAAATCAGCCCATCATCTATTTTTTTTTTCTTTCTTATTGCAAAAGGATGAAATGCACCCATCAAACTTAGTATAAGCCAGTTGCACCCTTTTGTTGCAGTCCTGTATCACTGAAGTCCATGTAAATTCAGTAGGAGCAGGAATAAAGACTTTATTTGAACAGCAGTGGGTTATCATAGGAAGTTTTCATATAACTGAAAATCCTCCCAGCAACAAAGCAATTTGTAAGGAGACACTGAGTTTGTTGCTGAAAAGGGAATTTTAAACATGTAGCACGTTCCAAGCCACTATTTTCTACTCTTGAATAATTTCCCTCTGAAATAGAAGCCATAACCATCCCATTTTATGCCATGGCTAGTCAAGAATCTGCCTTTTGGTGTTTATGGCACCAACTTAATATCTTCAGTTTGTATTCCTGGAAAAGATACAACCCCTTTTTGGCACTGACTGGCTTTATTGTGGCAAAATAGGTATATGAAGTTTTGTATTTAGCAAGTCTGTTCAGTTTTTTTCCATTTCCTTAGTCTTCTTTTAAAGTCATTATTCTTCTTACAAGATTTCCATTACACTAGAAGATTTAAAAACTACTGCTGAGCCAATACAACCAAAATTGTATTAAACAAAATGATAAGGAGAACAATATCAACAGGGCCCTGAGATAATTATCTCTGATCTCAAAGCAATTATTTCTATTTTTTAATATTACTGACAGAATGAAGCTGTTTGAAGACAGAGAAACAGTTCATTCTGCTTTTTGTATTTTTTTCTAGGCAGGGTAAAGCTACCTAATACACAAATATACACATTTCAAGCAAATATGACAGAATGAGGACATTATGGTTATGATACTCTACGTATATTTGGAACTCTGCGTAAATTTAGTAGGATTGCTGCAGTCACTTGAAATACATACAGTTAATACCATTCTCTGAATAAGAGAGGAAAGGGCAGAAACCATTTGTTAGTTAAATACAACATAAGGAATGAGACCCTCTGGAAACTGGATGTATAATTCAGAATCCCAGTCAGCTCTGGTGAAAAGCCAGCCTTCCAACCTTCTTATGTTCCCAGCATTGGTGCTGCCCAGTGCCTCTCACAGAACAGGCTGTGCAGCTGCACGACCAGAGCCACCTTTAACACACTTTGACATGGCTGGAATGCCAGCCTTCTGCCTCCTGGAAGGAGTATGAAAGCTTCTGCTCATCTAAGGGCCTTGTCCAGCTTTCCTGAGTACCTGTACACTGATTGGAATGGACTTTGGACCTGGCTGCTGTCTCTGAACCTCTGCTCAAAAGAGAAGTTGGAAATGATGAGCCAAGTCACTGTGCCTGAGAAAAGACTCTCTGTGTCACATCTCATGCCTAGAACAGGAGTAAACAGGATGCTGGATATGTCAGGATCAGGTTAAGAGCTGCAATCCTGTGTCCTACAATGGGTTACAGAGGTTAGCTTATGCTGATCTTCCTTTTTTTGCTGTATCTGTTTCTCAGTTGAATAACTTTCAAAATAAATAGTTCTTTTCATTAAAAATCTAATTATCATGATGCATTTGATAAAGCCTCTTCTATGTCCTTAAAGGGGCAACAGTTATTTAATCAATCCTTCCAGACAACGGGTTAACAGGGGTCATCAGCACGGCAGCAGGGTAGGGTTGTCTTAGTCCAAGGACGTAAAGAAAGTGCAGGAATCCAGGGAAAATGACACACAGCAGCAGCAGCGGCTCCGTTCAGCAGGACAAGCAGTAATGACATTAAACTGAAGGAGAGAAGGTTTACATTAGATAGTAGGAAAAATTCTTCACTCTGAGTGTGGTGAGGTCCCAGCACAGGGGGCCCAGAGAAGCTGTGGAAGTCCTGGAAGTGTTCAGATCTCTGACCCCTTCAAGGCCAGGTTGGATGGGGCCCTGGACAACCTGATCTAAGTGGAAGTTGTCCCTGCCCATGGCAAGGGGTTGGACCTAGACGATCTGTAAGGGTCCTTCCAAATAAAACCATTCTAGGAGTCCATATGAGTACTGTATAGATATATATATGATATGTTTAATATCATTCTCTCTGCAGTATTTACGGTGTAAAGGAGTTATTATTTTTTCTATGAAGCTTGAATCTTTATAGACACACAAATAGATTAAAACTTCTCATTAATATATGGGATTACAATGAAGCAGGCCAAGTGTGAATTTCCTATAACTGACTTGGATTGTACTTATCAAATTGAGAATTGCTCTGTGGAGAAGGAAGTTCTGTGAAACAATTGTGCAATATTTCCAGAATAAAAGGAGAACCAGGCCTACAGGTTAATTTTAAAGCATATTTTAAGAAGCAAGCAGACATGATCAAATGTCAAGAACCAATTTGTTCATGTGAGATTTGCCACCAGAAGGCTCTAAAATCAGTCAGAGCTTAGTTTCTATTTCACAAGTCTTGATCACATCGGCGAGCTTCATGCTGTTAGATTAACTTGCACACTGAACTTTCTGAAGATAGAGGGAAGAAAAAGGGAGGAAAAAAGTGAAGAAAAGCCTAAAATAAAGGCAAAGGAAATAAAAAGTATCTGGAGATGGGGTATGAGGTCTTTAAAGAACAAGTATTGCTAGAATTTAAAAGAAAATTAAATCATGGAGGTGGGGGAGGATGCCAAAAGATGGTAGGGGAAAACAAACATTCCTGATTAAGAAGAAAAGAAAATGAGAATTTACTGAGACTAACAGAGGGAAGGCAAAGCACTGAGTATTTAGTTGTCTCTAGCTGGGGGATAAAACAAACGTCAATGCATAGATTTTACCCTGCTAGCTAAGTAGTGATTAATTCCATTCCATTTAAGTGCTTTACAGTATCCTTTACTTATTGATGGAGGTTGTGATCTTTCTGCTTCTGCATCATCCTGTGGAAAATGATGTTACAAATGTTGTAGGATCTACTCTCTGCTCAGCTGTATTTACTTTCCTCATAAAATTAATTTAAAAATTGTCACAAGGTCAAAGGAAAATTCTATGTTCAGGCTATCCTGGATCAGATCATTACTGCTAAAATTATTAAGATCCCAATGGAGCCACAGTAATTTACACCAGTGGGGAATTAGGACTGTCTGTTCAAGTACAGCCTAAAGCAGATACCTGATAGAACTATTACAATTAAAAGTGACATAACTTCATTGAACTGAGAATATTGTACTGTACTGAGGCCAGTGGAGTGCAGTTATGTGAACCAGGTTCTACACTGCTTCACACTAATAATTAACTTCAATATACCTTTGCTTTTTACACTAAATTTCAAAAACATTTATATCTTTCATTTAAGAGCAAATTTCCTGTAGTTTAATAATACTCTTTTTTGTGTTTTTCCTAAATTTTGGTATCATTTTCTTTTGATCTATGAGACACCTTTTAATGCACATTGCCAGACCATAGCTCCACCAAAGAGCTCATGTTGAAATATTGCCATGGATTAATTTTTAGGGAGCATAGGCAAAGGGCAAGAATATAGGAACACTACACTGGCTTAATCCCATAGTTCACTTAACCTTATAATCCTTTCTCGTTTCCTATCGGTGGCTAGCACAACAGTGTTTTTAAATCTGTGGTGTAATCAGTCTTCCCCATTAAGTATTTCCTTACTGAGACAAGCATGGAAATGAAACACACAGCTTATTACCTCCTTCAAAAACAATTTTGAACATCCTTCTTATTTTTATTCCTGTTATTAATTGACTAGACTACTTATGAATGTAATTAAATTTTTGGTCTGAATGGTTGGGGTTTTATTGCAAATAAAGGTGTGAGTTTTGTTCAGAGCTCTCAAATTACCAATTGCTGAGGGAACATTTCCCTATCAGGTCTAATTATAGTGTTTTACATGTTATTCCCCATCCTATTCCTTATGATTCTTAATGCCTTTTTGGACTTCTGGCCATCACTAAAGTCTTCATTAAGCTGTCTGTAACAACATCCAAATCTCTTTCCTGAACTGAATAATTAATTCTAAGTCCTTTGCACTTTCACAGATGTTTCAACGCTTTGCATGTACTGATGGTGAGTCTCGTTTGCTGTCACCATCCTGGTGAAGCTCATCCATCAGCCCACGGTATCGAATAAGACCATGGGGCCACTGAGGCTGGAAGCACTTCACCACATAATTGATGCTTCATCCAGAAAACCAGTGTGACCATCTTTCCATCCCTCACACATAAATCAGTCTGCCTTTGCGATGACTGACCCATTTACTTGTACTCTCTGCCCATTTTGCTGCCTTCCCGTTCATCGTCTTTTTCAGGAATTATTTGAATGCATTGAGCAATGTTGCACCTAAAACACCAAGTTAAATTATTGGTTTTATATTTAACTTGTCAGGAAAAAAAAATCTTAATTTTCTGGCTTCTCACATATAAAATCTCAAGCTCAATATTTACATAACCTGGAAGACACTGTATGAAAATATAAATACTATGAAAGTCAAGGAAAATGTGTTCTAGAGTTTTTATATTTTTTTTTCTTGATTCTCATAAAATATGAATCAGTATTCATGATGAATTTATGAATTTTTCTTTTTTTTCCCCAGTAACAGAATATGTTCTGATAAAGAATAATTTTACACCAAGAGGTTATAAAATGCACTGAAATGCAGTATGGGACAATTTAAATGCTTTCAGAAATAGAAAACAGTGGTCACAGTGCAGTATCAAGGTGCTGAGAACTCACTGCTTCACTGTGCTCTGAATTTAACTTTCCACTGGTTTTATGTTTTTCCACCTTTATAGGGAAAAAAAAAAAAGGTTAAATTGTAGTTACAGGTAGTAAAGGGAGAATGCAATCTTCAGACATGAACTTTATTAACTTAGGCCTCCTTTAGCCATCATAACCAGAAGCTAGCAGAGCAGAACAGATAAACTTCTAGATCCTTCCAGTGTTACAGAAGATAATAAAGTGGTTGTTCCTGGCCCTTACAGCCTCCAAGATCCCTTGACCAGCATTGCTACAAGGAGAAAACAAATACATCATGAAAATGGGGAGAGGGATCAGCCAGGACACATCAAACATGAGAGAAAGAATAGAAAACTTGAGTTTAAAATCTGGTGAGAGGTCTGGAAACCTTCACAATATACCAAGAGTCTAGCATCTCACTAAACATGCACATAGAAACTAGGGAACTTCCTACAGCTTCTGTGTGCATCTCCCACCAGTGGGATGGCATTTGGTACAGGAACACCAACATTTTAATAGTAAAATAGTAAATAATAAAATTATACGATTTCCCTTACTGTATCTGACAATCCAGGAAATCAAATGGATTTAATTTATAGAGGTGTCAGCAATTTATAGTATTTGATGAAGATTTATTATCTGGTTTACATTAAAAAGCAAAGAATGCATCTGTAAAAGGATGTAAGAAGAGGTTTAATCCAGGTGTCTACAGAGCATGATAATGCTTCCCTGGGAATGATTCACAGGTTTCCATGTTAACTGTGTGTATTACAGGACTCAGCAGAACTGCAGGGAGACCATTCACAAATGCATGAGTGCCTGCTATTTACAGCTTGTTGAGTTCATGAGATGTGAATAATCAGCAGAGCTCTGGGAACACTAAAAACCATTCTTTTTTTAATATTAAGCCATGCTTTCCACTGACCAAATTCTGAGTGCTAGGCTGTGTCCCAGTTCTTTCAGCAGAACCTCCTCACATCCTGCAGGTCAGAGCCACTCTTGAGGAGTATCTTCCTGGGGTTCGAGAGGCCACTCACAAAGGAACTATTCAGAGTTGCTGACAGGGGCACCACCAGGCCCTGTTTGGATGATAGGTAGTTTACAGCTGAACATGAATTTTTCAGACATTTTTTAAAAATGAACCTTCATAGTGTGGA